>JANHGO010007556.1:0-60467 GCA_024606505.1 Aquila spilogaster
AAGGTCCAGGCCCTGAAAGCTGTTGCTGCTCTTCACCTTCCCTTGGCGCCCTATCTACAGGCACAACAACACTGGGGGGGATCTGATTATTTGTAGCTGGTGCATAGTAATGTGTGTGGTGTGTTTTTGTTCGAGGTGAGTTGTAGAGATGCTCTGTGCTTTGTATCTCCGGTTTGTGATTTGTCAGGTGCCTAGCGAGACAGTTTACATTTACCAAACAAACAGGCTTGGCAGGTGCAACACAGCTTCTAAACAGAATAAGCTGTACCAGTTCCTCGATGCCCAGCCCCATAGTCACTGGGCCTCAGATATTACCATAGATCAGTGTCTTACGGCTAGCATGGGCTTGGTTTGTAAGGATCCTAAAGCTCAGCGCTTCCCTAAGGCGTGCTCCAAAATGATTGTCTCAGTGCCAGCTCCAGTAGGGCTGCAGCCAAATGCACATTTCTGAAAGAAACTCGAAGTAGATTTTTCTTGTTGATTAGTTCTGTTGAAAGCATAAAGTGTGGCTGTGTGAGGAAGATCTATCTAAATGCATGACCTGTTAGAGAAGCTGTACTGTATCTATAAATCCGCTCAGTTCCCTAGCTGCTGTTCCATAGTAGTGAAGCTAGCTTTTTTTTTTCCTTATAGTGAAGTAAATATTTTGCTTGTGCCTTGGAACTGGGCTGTAGCTTGATTTCCCCAACTCCCTTCCTTTCAAGCAAGCCCAGTGCTGACTGTAGGCTTAATGCTGGGTACTAAGCCTTTTTGGCTCTGAAAGCACACAGGAAAGTGCTAAGGGGAAACCAGGCCTCTTGTCTGAGTAGTTTTTCTTGGTGGTCCCCTCTTACCTGTCAGGCAATTGATCTGTTTCTTTTCTAAGGTCCTGAACTATTGCTGATTTTTATACTGTTTGTTTAATGATCAAGGCTTGTGGTTCATTCCTACCCCTTTATTATGCATTTAACTTTATCAGGTGTATCAAGTTTAAATACTGTGTATTTACCACTTTTAAATTATATTACCTAAGAAGAAAGAAAAAAAACCCAACAATTAAGTGTTTTTCCACACAGCTGTTCAAGCTTCTCTGTACAAGTTGAAATAAATGACATGCAACCAAACCCAGAGTTAGTTGATCAAGTGGAACCATTATCCTGTTTGACTGGTCTTTATCACGCTATGAGAGTTTGCTTGTTGGAGGAGGAGCCTGAAAGCACCTTCTTGTGTTAGTGAAGTCTGGTGCTCCACCATTACTGGGGATCCTGGGCTAGACGAGACCACAGTGGCTGTAGCCACTGCATAATACAAATTGAGCCATTCACATGCACAGACTGGAGCGCTGACTCTTGGAAAGGCACTGTCTGAGTTGGGACACTCAGCTTAGTGCTCAGCAGCAGTAGGCAAATAAAGAATAAAACAAAACAGTAATGCTGTAGCAAACCCACTGCGCTGCTGGGAAAAGGCAGCAAAGCCCCAGCCAGGATGCTGGAGGTATGGAATATATCCCAGGGCTCTGTAATACTAGAATAGGTTCAGAGAAAGGAAAGAGCTGTACCTTGCGTGCCAGCGTGATCACTAGAGGTGCTCAAGGCTATGTGAAGATAAAAGCCAACAAGTTTGCTTAAATCAAATTGTGTAAACCCATTAAATGCAGCAGCCCAGGCACAGGGTCTGGGTGTGATGGTGAAAAGCATGGGAGGTATGCCATGGAATAAGAGATCTGTTCTTCTGAGCAGTAGGTACTAGCATTTGGCTTAGGCCATGCTAGGCTAACCCACCCTGTCCTCTAACTTTCAAGTCTTTTCCCCTGGATAGGGTTTTAATGCAACAGACACAGACAAGGTGTTAGGAGAACCAAGGTGGAAGAGAAGCTGTAGTTGCAGCAGTACTCTTGCCGAGAGAATCAAGAGGCAAAGCTGACAGCAGCACTGGCTTCAATAGCTCCCCAGTAACTGTTGGTATCTGTGTAAAATGAAGACAGTTCACCGACCCTAACCTTCACCAGCCCTGGAGAAAAAAGAAACAAGCAAAACCCAGCTCACAGGATTCCAAGAGGGCTGAGAGAGAAATATTTTATTAAAAAGAAAGTAAATTTTAAGGTAGTACCATAAGAATTAGACAAAACAGAAAAAAAAAATTCTGTAACCAGTAAGCCATTTACCATAGTACAATGGAAGCAGACACTGCTTTGTCTTGGTCTGTGGCCACTGGAGCTTGGAGACACCATTAAATAGTAGGCATAGGCTCAGCTAAGCATCACAATCCTTCAGGGCCAGGAAAAGTGATTTAACAACAGCAAGGAGCTGCTCTCCCAAGGTTAGGCAACGCCTGGCAAGGGACCATGTTCACTGTAAGGAAGAATCTGTACCTATTACCCTTTGCTCTCTGCTACCGGTGAGCTCAGGGAAAGGAGGACTGTCAAAATGACAATGTCAGAGCAGTCCCTGTCCCAAGCTTAGCCCGTGCAGCGGCCTGGCATAAAAGCACAATTCTCCCTGTGTGCTTAGTGCAATTAACCTGGAAAGACAGCAGACAAAGAGCAGATCCGTTCTCCTCTCTGAGCATTAGCTCCAGCCAGCAAAAGTAGTGAAGAGTAGTGAAGAAGGTCCCTTTCTCAGGTTTGTTCCCCTCTTCCTTCCAGTGAAGAGAGGGTGGGTCTCATGGCAGGGTCAGAGTAACATTCACAGCAGCAGTTTACAGCAGCAGTTGCTGCTGTAGCAGCAGGAGGTCAGGAGTTTGTTCCATCTGTCTCACTGACTCCCTGCAAGGATGAGAGATTACAGTTCTCTGCCAGAAAACTCTTCTTTCTCCCCCTTCCTCTCACATAAAACCCTCTGCACAGACAAGCTGCTGTCCACTACCCAGACTTTACTTTTCCAGTGCCACAAGGTCTTTTGATTCAGAAATCCACCCTCTGCAGCAACACTTTCCACCAAGCACAGGGCTGTAGGGCCAAGGTCTACCCTCAGCACCAGTCAAGCAACCCCACTACCCCACTAAATCCTTCTACTGGCCAAACAGATCATTTGGATCCTGGAGGGAGCCATAGCTGTGGCTGTCAGCATACCAGTCTCAGAAAACACCAATCCATTGAATGAGTTCGATCACAGCAACAGGAACCCCCAAAAGCCAAGAAGGAAGGATTTGGTGGGGACAGAGCTGTTGTCTGCAGCTCTCAGAAGGCAACTGCCAAGGACTGCAACCCAAAAAAGTGGCGCAGTGGGAGCATGACAAGTTCTTGAACATACATTTCCCTCTCCAAGAGTGGTTGCCCAGGAAACATGACAATATTTGTTTCTAGTGCTCCTCCCTGCAACAGCTTTGAGGTAAAAATTAGCTTCTCTGACGAAGACAAAGTTTCCTCAGAGCTGTGGTTCAAAGTCTCTCTTTGATGTGGACTTTCTACATCCTGTTTCGGAATCTCTCCAGAGCCAGAGGAAGAAGCAACTTTGCCTTCACCCTGCCTTCATTGATGCTTACCAGTTCATAATCCTCCACATATTTGTATTTCTTCTCCCGATAGTAGTATTTCTTCTTCATGCAATACAGAACAACAATGTCACACAGCACTGTTGCCTAGTGGAGATTCAAAGAGTTTGAGACAATGATCCTCAGAACTGAGGCACTAATCCAGAATTGAGTCCAAGTGCAGGCAGTGTCACTTACCACGCCAAACAGCGCTAAGCCAGAGCCAATGTTAATCATGGTAGGAATTACATCAAATTTTCCCGCCTAGAAGACAGTTACAAGGGTGAATATGTTTTTCAGCATCTCTGAAAGCCCTCACCACAAGACCTCCAGGAATTAAGTCACCCTACCTTTCCAAACACTATGATATCAAAGCGGATGCCATAAGCTTTGACAAGTGTCCGTGATTCAGTGTCATTACTATCCTTGTAGTATTTCGCAAACCTGGAGAAAAGATAGGTCAGAGCTTAGCTGGAAATTTTGAGGTTGCTTATGTGATCATGCAACATCCAGGTGTGTCCCCCATCCCAAGAGGATGGGCTGAACATCAGTACTTCCAGAGACGAGCCCCAAATGATGGAGGGAGATTTCATGCAGGCAATCACATATAGGAGAAAAGCCCTGAACAGGCGAATTTACGACAGCAGTTAGCACAAGCCAAATCAGGAAACTTGCAAAGCATAGGAAGGGGAGAAAGTTAACCTTAGTAGTGGAGCAGAAGGACAGACGGGGAGAAATTCAGCTACACATGAGAATCGGCCCCCTCAGACAGAGGCAAGCAGGAGGCTGCAGGAGTGCAGGCAGCCACGAGAGGGCAGGGGCGAGAGCAGGCAGCGGGGGAGGCAGCACAGCTCAGCCTGGCAGGCAAAGGCTGTTCCTTGTCCCGCACAATGTGACTCACGGGCAAAGGATAGGGAAAAGGGATGAGAACAAATAAAGAGATCAGACTTACTCCGCCACATGGTTGACTAAGCCAGGAGGAAGCAGGGAAGAGGGTGGAAAAGAAGAGGAAGGATTGGTAAGGGGCTGCACCACGGTCTGGAATTAGCAAGACCACTTCAGAACCCACACAAGCCGGGCTGCAATATCCTCCAGCTGGTCTTGCCTGACACCCCAATACCTGGCAGGCCTGGCACCTCCCAAACACACACTTGTGCTGTCTGCATGACAGCAGCTTCTCAGTGAATTCATTCAAGTTCCACCAAAAGAGATCCCCGGTGCTAAGTGAGAGTTTGTGTTTCTAGAAACAAGCATAGCCCTGAGTGATGTTTCCTCATGAGCAGGACTGTTGCAAGGATCTTGGCAAGGCGGCCAATCCATATTATTATAGCTCTGAGTCTGGATACAGCCAGCTACCCGGCTCTGCGCTGGTGGTTTTACTGGAGGTGCTGGACCTATCCATACTGGCCAGAACGTATACGTGGTGGTGTGTGCCAGAAGGACACTCCTGGTGCAGATATGGTCTTCAACTGACAGAGCCACTTTCTAGTCTTTCCCTCATGCATAGCAAAGAAGGTGCTTCAGTCTCCCACCCCCACACCCCAGCGCCCTCAAATACTGCCCTATCAGCACACCCTGAAACAGTCAGTTCTCACATCGCCATGCCACAGGAGGCTGGCCCAAATGGCCACCCAGATGCTGATGCAAGTATGACTCAGACACTCTGATGCAATCAGTGGAGCTTCACTGACCTTCCCCCTCTGCTGTGATTTGCACCCAGTGAGGATCCGACCTGCTCTGTTTTACAGCATCAGAGAAACTCTCCAAGTTTTACAGCACCATTGAAAGTCCAAGGACTACCTGCAACTGCCAGAGGAGTGCAGGCAGCCCGTAACACTGTGCCAGTGGCAGACTGAGCCGCAAGGACACCAGGTACCCTCCATAGCCACATTACCTGAAGTTGTAGCCAGGCGAGACGGTGTGGGCAGAGTCCTTGTTGTCGAGGCGCCGGAAGGAGTACTTCGGCACACAATGGGAAGCAGCTCTGTCAAGGTTGCAGTCCCAGTTGATCTGCAGTGCCATGACTCCACCCTGCCAAGTGAAGGAGAGGAGAAGGTGAGCAGTCCAAGTGCCTGGCCAGCCCAGCACTAGGCTCTCTGCTGACCAGGACCCCGATTTACTGGCCCTTGTCCTAGTCAAACACTCTTTCCCCCCTCTACAGAAGGGCCTTGCACATAACCTCACCCAAACAAGCCAAGGCCAGTTATTTGTTAAGTAGAATTGACTCCAGTCTGTCTGGCCAGAGCAGCTCTCCATTCTGCAGCTACTGTTGTGTCCTGTGGCTCGTGCCACAAGGCAGAGGGGGACAACCACCTCTTCTAAACAGCTGAGGCCTAAGAGAAGGGTCTGCAAATACCTCCACAGCCATTTCCTGGAAGTTCTGCCCTGCAGCTTCAACTATTTTCCCTAAACGAAAGATAGGGCAGAAGGGATCTGTCTGGGAGTCATAGATGCAGTTCTTGAGGTAGGTGGAGTTGATAGTGGGGAGGATGTTTCGCCTACAGGGGAACAGAGAGAGAAGATCTGTTGCATCTGCTTCCACTCCTCCAGCTCCCCTTACTGTCCAAGAGAGCAGGCAGCGCAATGCCCCACACACTATTTACTTGCTGAAGTTGAACTTGGGGTACCAAATGTTGTTCTTCACCAGAATGGTGAAGTTCTCAGATTCTTGCAGGAACGCTGGCCTACAAAACAATAGGAAAAGTAAGTTTCACTTATATTTTCACAAACAGGACTCTGCAGAGTCCTCGGTGATCACCTCTTCAGCTTTTCCCAATAGTACCTCACAGGGAGAAACATCAGCTGCGTACTGCTAACCTCCTCTCAGGAGGGCCACCACAGAGTACGAAGACAGAGCACTCACTTGGGTATATGATAGTCATCCTCCACAGGGCACCAGGCAAAGACTTCACAGGTCTTAACGCTGCTGTTGTACGGTACACACTCCCCAGTCTGGATGCCTGGAAAGACATGTGAATAGAGGTACTACCAAGCAAAAATACAGAGGCAGTATTTGCCCTGTGATATCTCCTCACTCCATAAGGTGAAAGCAATCTGCTCAGAGGTGAAGTGCCAGTACCAAGGTCCCCATTATCTTCCATTGCAATTTGTAGTGCAATTTCAGAGAAAGAAGCATCGGGTCCTTTTTCTGAGTCAAATCCTCATCTATGTGAAATACTGCTTCATGGACTCAAGGTTCTGAAAAAGCCCTCACACTGTTTGCTAACTCACCAAAGCACACATCTATCCAGCATCCACCCAACACAGTCTAAGCCCATCTGCTCGCCCAGAGAAGAAAAATGCAAGCTTCCCTTTCAGTTCCCTTTGGTGTGAGAGAATGAGAACAAGGAGACTGAAGTGAAATGCTGCTTCCTTCACAGGAAGGAAGGCACAGCACAGAGGTACCACAACACAGACTGAAAGGAGCCCTTGCAGCAGGCTTCTTACCATTGCCGTGGGTGCTGATATATCCTGGAACACAGTCCTTCTTCACTTTGCACTCTGTTTTATCATCTGGAAGCTGGAGAGGAACAATAATTACACTAAACTCTATGAACTCTCTCCCCAGCACTCCAACGCACACAACGCAGGATTAAAGCAGATCCTGTACCTACCTCTGGGCAGTGGCCTTGGCGCTGGTTCAGCGTGAGTATCACATTGGTCATGACAAACACAGTGTTCTCCTCCTGAACGTGCAAAACAAGAAGGAAATTCAAGAGTGACAGTCTGCAAAGAATATCCAAGGCACTGCCCCAAATGTCTTTGTTGACAGAGCCCAAGTGGCGCCACAGAGGGGGCTTCCTTTGGACAGTGCTGGTGTAGCACTAAAGGAGCAGATTCCCACATGTATTACCTGATGCTGCTCCCTTTAGGCAGAAGAAGGACTGTTGGACTAGCAACCCTTTTTGTCCTCCCACTTGGTCCAAATTTCCTCATTCACATTATGAAAACAGAGATTACACAGCTCCTCAGGGGACTCACAAGGCAGGAGCAGAAATAAGGCTCTAGCTGCAAGTCTGAGCACAACTCCCACTCTTTTTTTTGCAATATATCTATTAGAAATTTGACCAGTCCTGGTTTGTTTCTCCAGGGAGCACCACTTCCATTATTTGCAGATCTGTACAATTCGGGATTTGTTGTTTGCTTCTGCTCCACTGATACACAAATATGATCACTCTGCCAAAATCTGGCTAAATCTGTCGCTTTTTTCTGCACCACATCTCACGCAGTGACCCACGACTAGCAGCTTGGCCATGCCTGCCAACCCTGAAGGCCGCCACATATTGCCCACACAGCACAGATTCCCACAGACACAGTCAATCAGTAACTACAGCAATACCTCCTGTTCAGTTCCGGATCGAGTGACTTGCAGGGCTATTCCTGGGGTTTCTGCCAACAAGTTAACTTTGAGTTGTTTGCTTAAGAAAGCAGTAAGAAAGAGGATATGCAGCTATGGTTGCAACATTTTCCTGAAGCCTGCAAAATTCTCCCTCCTATACAAGCACACACACAGACACACTTTTCTTGAAACAAGCTTCCCCAGGGCTAGGGGTGCAGGTGCTCAGCATGATCTGCAACAAAGCAAAGCTGCTTCATTCTCTCCTATCAAGACCATGCTAGAGGCGAAGCTGCTCCAGACCTCAGTGGACTTTGGCAGAGCAGTAGCTGTTTGTTAGAAAACCCTCCTTCTGCATGTGAAAGTGACTGATACCTGAGGAGGGATAACATAGTCAGCTACATCCCAGATCCTGGCTCCCAAGGTGGATGTGTTTGTCAGCGTTACTCCTTTCACCTTTGTGGTCACAGAACTGACCACAGAGTCTGTTTCCTGGTAGCCCTTCTCCCACACAAAGACCCAGCTGCAAGAAAAGGATTGCAAGAAAGAAACAACAGAAAACAGGTAAACACCATAAACCAGCACAGGCAGTGGGAGTTTCTCCTCTTTTCAGCTGTTACCTGAAAGGGGCGGTCCAGATAGTTTCATAGTGTTTCCCTACAAAAGGGTCACAAGATAAGCAATCTCCCTTCTGATTTTTTTTTTTTTCCCCAGAGTGGTTTGGCAGGGAGTAATTATTGTTTTTATGCACACCCCCGCCGGGTGAACGACGATCACCCTCCGGGACGGTCTCTGCTCCTGAAGGGTCCTGTCCTGTCTGCAGCTGCCTCTAAGCAGCCCTACAATCCCAGTTCAGGCCGCCCAGTTAAGCTGGCCCCCCACCTGCTTGTCACCTCTTGGTGTTGGCACCCACGACGGCTCCCGCGGGCGAGCTCCGGCCTCCCCTCAGCCCCGCGGCGGACGCTTCCCGCCACCGCAGCCCAGCCCGCGTCTCCCTGACAGAAAAGAGGGTCCCGGCGGGCGGGAGCTGCCTCCCCGCCTCGTCCTGAAGGAGGCGGCCGGCTCCCGCCCCTCAGCCCCACGCCCCCGGGGGGTTCCCAGCGAGGAGCTGCCCTTCCTGCCTCACGGCAGCCACCCCCCCCACCCGCCTACAGCCGCGGTGGGGCTGCGGGCTTCCCCCGACCGCAGCCCGGCGGGGAGGGGACGCAGGTCGCCGTCCACCCAGCACGCCCGCTCACCCGATCACGTAGGCGAGGATGGCGAGCTGCACCCCGCGGTTGATGAGCCCCACTTTGCGGCTCCGGATCAGCACGATCCGGGGGGTATCGTACTCGAAAAGAAAGCTGTGAAAAGCCCCGCACGACACCATGGCGGCGGCGGCTTCCTGGAACGGCGGGCGAGCGGGAACCCCCGCACGCCGGGCAGCGGCTGCCGCAGCCCCGCGGAACCACAGCGCCCCGAGGAGCCCGGAGAGCGCTCCCGCAGCCCCGGGGCTTGTACCGGCTCGGGCTCTTGATTACCGGCCCCCACCCACGCCGGCTGTCGGCCAGCCGCCGGCCCTGCCCGCCGCCGAGGAGGAGGCAGCGGCTGCTCGGAGGAGCCGCAACCTCTCCCCCGGCTCTCTTCGGCTGGGAAAAGGGGTTCACCGCCGCCCTGACCCCTCTGGGGCTGCCCGGGATAACGCGGGGCTCGGCAGCCAGGGCAAGGCTCTGGCCTGAGGCCTCCCCGCTGCTGTACCTCTGCTGTGCTCGGTACGGGGTCGGGAAGTGCAGGCGGGGGGTCATCCTGAGGAGTATGCTCTCACCGTAGCTGCTAAATCTGGGGGATTTTTTCCTATGGTACTCATTGTTAGCAAGTTTATGGGGAGTTTTTCACCTCCATGCTGGCCAGACGTGAGTCAGCCGTTACCTGGAAGTCTGCTGCTGTCAGCTATGTGCTGAGTCTTGGCTACTAAGTCTCATACAAAAGCTGGACTGATCAGCTCAGGCAAGGGCCATCCTAACACCAAGACATAACCTGCAGCCATCTCAGGGCAAGGACAGAGCACCTGCCTGCAAAAGATAGCAGAAACATATCTAAGACTGTCACCTTCCCATCCCCAATGAGCAAATCCTTTATTTAGCCTCTTGCAGAATGAATCTTCGCTATAAAAGCAGAGATCTGCATTACCTAATTCATGCACCTTCCACCTGATGCTGAGCTGCCCAACAGAGTGCTTATTTCAGAAACATCACCATAACCCTCATAATAGCAGGTAAATAATGAGAAAGAGATGAAGTGAACTGACAAACTGGCAGTGGGAATTTCTGACAGTACGAAACTTTTATTAAAGAGACTTTGAGTCAGCTGTAGATTAGTAAAACGCTCTATTTATTACAAAAACAGTCAAAACTGAAAGGACCAAAAAAGGGGGGGGGGAGAGGATAAGGAAGAACATATATACAAATGTGAAAGGAGATTAAAATCACAGTCTTAAGTGAATATTCACTGTAATTCTTCCCAAAAGGAGAGTCGGTTCATGTGTCAGAACAGGAATGCATTAATGCCAACTGTAATGTTTTCCCATTCTAGATACATAAGATGCTGCAATATGAATGTTAATATGATTAATGCATATTACAACTGAAGATATAAATACAGTTGGCATAATCTGCCAGCAATATATCTTAAAATATATGTGGGAAATGGAAATGGCAAACCGATGGGTTAGCTCAGGAAGAACAAAGCTTAGTTGAAAGGAGTGCAGAATATACATGTTAAAATCCTTCTCACCTTGTTTCTACAAAAATAGAACATGTCCAAGTATAACAAAAAGAAAGAACCGAAAAGGTGCTGGAGCACAGATTAATCTACCCTGAATTTCCTGCTCCTCAGCTGTACTCTGGCCTTATGCATCATAGCACAAAGCAACTCGCACTGTGGCAAGTTCAGTAAGAGAAGGTATAAGAGGCAAGGCCTGTTTGAAGCTAAGCACAAACAGGAGGCCAAAGTCCAACATTACAATTTCAATGAGTATGAATGAAATGCCCGAAAATATTACACAAAGACAGTAAAAGTACTTTTCATTGTAATTCCTGAGTTCAAGCTAAAAGGAGTAGTACAAAGAGAACAGCTGGGCTTTTCAGAAAATGCTTTGTCTGTGTCACTGAAATCATCTAAAATGAGCCTGTTTAATCTGGATTGACTGTGAGGCCTTCAATGGTGAGTTATGAAACTACATGCTCAGTGGCCTCTTCCTAGAGCCTCTTGATGCAGGACTGCAGAAAGGTGGTGAGGCTGGGGGAGAAAAATGCTCAGGACCATGGTTTCAAGTGATATCTCTTTTGGACTTCCTTCCTTCAGGGGTCATGCTTTGAGATGACTCTTGGCTCCATCTTATTTTCAGGGTGCTGGTCATCTCCTGACTCAGCTGGGATTCTGGTATGCATCAGTGCAAAGGTAGGAGGCCTGGAACTTCCCACTAAAATGTAGCCCTAAGAAGTCACCCCAGAGCCTACATTTCCAAATCATGTGGGGCAACTCACAGAAAGAAGCAAAGGCAGAAGCAAGCGCTTTAGTTCAAGGTATTTGTTCCTCTGTGCTAAGCAGCAGGCAATTGTGCCTCTCCAAAGACACTATACAAGAACTGAGCTGTACTACAGATGATTTTGGGAAGTCACACGCTTTCTTCTCTTTTTTTTAAAAGGTCTGTGAAACAAAACAAAGGTTAAATGTCCAAGGTGAGTCACAGTGTGAGCTCAAATTGTGCTACATCCTCCTTCCATCTTAAAATCAGTATAGCTGCTGACAGCTTTGGGTTAGGTATCTCTCATTTTCCACCTGCAGCAGCTTGGGATGATGGCTCTGTCTTCCAGATCAAAAGCGCCACAGCGCCAGTGAATGCATTGCTTGTAAGAAGGGGACACAGCTGGTCATTGATATTGCCATCCGTCAAGTCCAGAAAGGGGTCTTTGTAGAGAAGGGCTTTCTTCAGGGTGTGACTGGACAGCACCAGCTGCTGAAACCAATGGGAGGTTGTGAGGCACTACCCTTTTTTCCTTCGGCAGCAGAGCTGCTCATGGTACTGCTGTGTTGGCTGGCATTTGCCACAGAAGCACCACTTTTGGCAGTCTGGGGAAGAGGCCCCTTGTCTAAGAGATTGTCCCAGCTCACATTGTTCATTATTGTGGTTCTTGTTGGACTCATTGGTGCGCATTGGCTAGGATTCTTCATTATCATGGCTCTCGGACTCACTGGTGCAGCAGCTGCCAGCATCACAGAATTTCACAGGGTGGCTCTGCAACAACAATTCCCAACATAAATTAAAGAAAACAGCCTTTGCTGCTTCATCCAACTGCAGAGAGAATTCACAACAGTGATCCTCACCATTGGGTTTTTCATTTGACACAGCACAATAGGGATAATGATGATAGATCAGCAGATCTGGAGGAGGATTGTCTTTCTGTGTTGCCAACGCCCACCCTAGCAAAATCGAATTGACACCTCGCAAGTTGTTTCAACACCAACGCGCTCCCACTGGCACATACACACCACAGGAAAGCAGCGATTTTTAGCTGACTCTAGAAAATACATCCTCTGGTCACAGGACCTATTAACTTGAAGCGGACAATAGGAATCTAGTTTTAGCCCCTCAGAATCTAATCTGGAAAGATGGGGAGGCAGGGGTGGCAGAAACCCAAATCAGTTTGGAATGACATTCCTCAGTTCTGTCTTTTGAAGAGAGGATCCCAAAGGTTAAGTGTCTGTCTGTACCTCAAAAATGCTGTCTTGAGCATGCTGCAAGTTTGTTTTCAGAGGCTTCTTTATCACGGTAACCACTGATGATGTGGCTCATCAACATAGGACACATACATCACCTGCGCAGCAGAAGAAATGAGCATTTTCAGTTGGAGTAGTTCTGGGAGAACTGGGAACAAACACAGCATAGATCTGACCTCAGGGCTTGGGTTCTGCAGTCTGTGTTCCAATAACAATCCCCTGCAACTGCATGTTGCAAGGGCCCACATTTCCAGTGTCTGGGACAGCAAAAACATGGGGACCTGCAGGGGCAGAGGGAAGAGGAGGAGATGGTATGGAACTAACTGTAGGAATGTGGTTGTGCGGGGCCTTTAGGTACTCTCCTCTTCACTCTTCTTTAAAAATACATGTCTAAAATGCTGGGGGATTAGTAGAGGCAGCCTAGAGAAATAACCATTAATGTCTTGAAAAAGAGGAAGAGGCTTCGAGCAATGCCCTTTTCATGGACAACCCTTTCATGACATCCTTCTGCTGTTTTGAAGGATCACTGTTCCCTGCAGGTTTTTGTGAAAGAGCTGGTGTGACTCTGCCATGCCAAGATTGTGTGTAGAGCCCACTGCACTCATGCTGTGCACAGCTCCATAGAAGCTTCCTGGATCAGCTGCATTTTTGTGTCCATAGAGCAGCAATTTACATTCTTTACCTGTCTTGGATTCAGCACAGTCTCATACTTCTTCCTGTTGTAAATTTTGTAGAACGGTGATTGTCCGCAGCTGGAGCCATGACCTACACAGATAGCAATTTCAATGGCACTCACAACTTGCACACGAAAAAAAAGCAAGTAGTGATTCCACTTTCTTAATGAGATTGTGTCTCCAGAACTGTTTTTATTAACACAAAAAACAAGTCTCTCACCAAACCAAAAGAGGAGATCATGGACCCAATGTTTTAAATTAGTTCAATGCCATTAAATTTTCTACCCTTAAAGAAAGCAGAAAAGAGTAACTGGGAGGCAAGATCTGTACCATTCATTCAACTTAATGGCTTTTCTCTTTTTGTCTCTTCACAATGTATCTTTGTCTCTTCACAATTCAATCAATCACAACATTTCATAGACCATGTCAGACACTTTGCAGGGGAGAATAAACAACTTGAGAGGGAAACAGTGGTGACAGATGGGGTTAATGACAATAACATCATGTCATGATGATACCTGTTACTGTCTCAGTCTTAAACAACAATCCTGCCTCTCTCCCAGCCCTGCCATTTCATCCTCAGTTTTGCTCTCCTATGCTACTCAGTTCAGTTTAGATCTACTCATCTGACATAACTTCCATCCCAGAATGATGGACAGGAGAAAGGAGAGGGGTATATGGCAGAAGTGGCGCTAAGGAAATAGCAAGCTTTCTTCTCCCTCCACAAGGAAAAAGAATTGCATTTACTGTGTCAAAGACAAGGACATCAAACTGTATTCCATAGACTTTGAAAAGGGTTCTCTTCTCCTTCCCATGTGGTAGCATGTAGTACCTTGCATATCTGCAAAACAGTAAATTAAGATCTGTGCAGCTTCCCTGGGGCATATAATGCCATGAGACTACAGAACACAAAAAGATGTGTAGTTTCTTCTCCCTTTTTCCTCCAGCCCTTTCAGCCTTCTGAAATGAAGGTGCTGAGGCCAGCTTGATGAAGAGTGTTTTGCCCAGCATCTGACCTGGCAGTCTAAACTAAATTAATACATATATAGAGACTTAGGCAAATTAAAAATCCAACTAATGTCCAATGAGTGTTTAGCTGTCTCAATTCAAATTGGAACCTGAAGCTGCAGAAAGAAGTTCAATCACAGGTAAAGCAGATAGATAGAAAACCCAGCAAGGATATGTGAGGAGCTGGCAATGACAAGAGTGCTCATGCTCTGAAGGCTTTAATATCATGTTATCCAAGACCAGCTCCGAACTCCTGAGCACACTTCAGCATGCTAGATATCAGCCATTTTCCATTCTTCGATCAGTAGAGAGTGGCAAGAATCATATGAACCTTTACTAGTAATTTCCAGTTTCTTATTCTATCAAGAACATGACCCTCCTGATGCACAGCTCACATCAGCTTAGGGATCAATAAGCAGTCACAGAGCATGGAACAAAGAGATCTTTTTAAATCTGACAATGAAAAGCTGGCAGTACAGACAAAACCATTACATTAAACTGAAAGACATACTAAAACACACAATGGTACTAATATCCAACCTCTGATAACACCACCTATATGTCTTCTGCCTCAGACACACTGTTAGGACTTAAAGTGCTGTATTGTTCTTGGCTGGTTTACTTGAGTGATCTCTAAGTCCTGTTCTCCTTCATTTAGATACATAATTTGAACAGGAATTTGCTTAGCTAAAGGGAAAGAAGGTCAGTTCCAGGGGTGGCAGATACTCACAGATCAGTCTGTCATTGCTAATCAAAATTTGTTTTATAGTTGATTGCCTGTTCAATTACCAAAAAAATAAACTGTTTAAGAGGATATGTCTAGTGTAAATGCCATCAGCTCAGCCCTCTGCTTTCTAGCATCTCCAGGTACTCATTCAGATGATAGGGACATCTAAAGAAAAATACATTTTCCTCCTTCCCTTTTCTTTGGGTTCAGCCCCTGCTGCTCTTTGCCATCTTGATGCTAACAAACCAGCCCAGAGCAAGCTTTTACTTGATTCCACTCTCTCCTGCACATCCTACTGCAAGCTAAGTTTGGCAGACTTTCAGAGTGTCTTTAATCAGAGTTCCCTAGATCATGCGATCATTCGCTTCCCATTCACTGCGATATGATTTGTATTCTCTGAAGGCAGTGAGTCACTCAGAAAAACACATTGTAATGTGTTCTGCTTTCTCCTTGCTTGCACAGACATGAAATTCCCTTTTTCCTGTGCTGAACGGTTCCATGGTCTGTGGCCAAGACATATTTTACTGGCCAGCTTTTAGCCTCTGAAGGCTGCAGGTCAGTTAGGTCTTATTTGAAAGTGTTCCTTAACTCTTTACAGGATTAGAAGTTTTCTCTAGCCCTCAGGGTAGAGGTTATTTCACATCTGCTCTTGATGGCATAGAAGCCTTCTCCTCTGTAACAGCTTTGTGCTTAGACCTGACCTGTTAAGAGCTTTCTTGATCACTGGCTGAAGCTTTGCTCCCTTGCACCTCAAGTAGTTCTTTTATTTTGGAAGGCTAAAGCCTGTTTCCATTTAAGTCTATCACAAAATTGCTTTGGAACTGGGATGAAATCAATACGGCTCCATGCAGACAGAGGTTATAAGCTGCCCAAAGCAGCTTTCCTGACTTCTAGGACAGCTAGACTGCAGGGGAAGCAGCATTCTATGTGCCCTGTTTCTTATGCTCTTTTCCAAAATTTTCTCCTGCTATTGATCTTTGTTAGATTTAGGACACTGGGCTGGATGGACCTTTGATATATTTTACATTCTTATGACATGTCACTGATGTCAAAAAAGTTTTTTTGAAATATATTACTTGTAGGATAATTTCTAGCTCTCCCCCCCTTACTCACTTGGGTAGTTCTACTGAAATCAGCAGCTCTGTTTATACAAGTTGGCATACACTAGCTCAACAGTGTGGCAGGGTTTGTGCATGTTCTTCGCCAAAACATCCATGCTTGTTTTAAATAGTATTATGCTCAATCTATTCACTGCTCTTCAACTTTCACTGTCTTTGCTTTTTAAATTGCTGCACTGAACTACTCTGCTCCTCTTTTTAAATCCTGGAGACATTACAGAATGACATTTCTTTGCCAATAAACCCCTTGATTTACAGATACAGAGTCAGGCCACCAGGATGTGGTCTGACATCATGCACACTCTCCCAGTAGCCTATGTTCTCAGACCAGACTCACTTCCTGCAGCAGAGATTTCAGCTGAATTGCAGCAAAATAATCTTGCTACAGACTGGTATTTTGATGCTTAAAAGATAACAAACTTTGGGCAAACCTGTTCTTGGCATTTTGACCCCAGCTGTTAATCTGACACTAAACATCCTCAAAACTACTCCACTGTCTTCTTCCAAAAGCCTTCTCGGAAACTGCTTTGCCTACAAAAATGTATTCAACAGAAAGGTTGCTGGCCTCAGCCTCACAGCGCTATCTTGCTTTTTCCTTGTGATCTCCCTCACCTCCTGACTGTGTTTGCCAGGTCAGAGGGAACACTTATTTGTTCTTCATTTGCACAGCTCCAGCACAATGCAGCTTTGGAATACACTGGCAGCTCCTAGACAGTGCTGGCACTCATGTTAGCATCACAAATGTATGAAAACCTATAATGTAACAATAATCATGCTGTGAGTCAAAAAAAGAGTGTTGTTACACAAGAGTTTTGACCTAGATTTGAGGCACAACTTTAGTTTTAAACATGCTGATAAGCATTTGATAAATGCTTTGTGTAACTATTTAGAACTGGAGTCACATCAAGATTTTTTTGTCAAAGCTTCTCATAAATCTGCTATATGCACACAGAACCAAAGGCTCTAATTTGCTGTTGAATAAATCTTGATTCAGTGAACTGTGGGGCTACCCAGATGGAAGAAAAACGCTTTTTTATTTTATTTGTGTTAATTGCCTTGGGAAACTCACAAGTTTAGGTAGTTTCAAGCCTCAATTGCCATATGGTGGAATCTGCGCAAACTATTCTCTGTGTTAGCTCCCAGAATACTTGTTGGAAATTTCTAGGCCTTTCAACACAGAAATAAAATCTCCTGCAATACAAGCATGCTCATTTGGGAGATGACTGTGATGATACATCCATACAACTGCAGTAACTGCAGGTTAAGAACATGACTACAAGAGTGAAGAAGGAGAATCAAACATCTTGTCATTCCAAGTCATCATTCCCCACACCTCATCACATCTTTGTTTCAACTCAAAAAACATGCTACTTGCTTCATATAACATTTTTTTAACTGAAGTGGAATCCAGGCTTTATTTTTTTGTCATCAGGGCAGCAGAAACCATACTTTGGACTGCAGTCATAAAATCAGCTGTCCAAATTACAGTCCCAGTTAATCTCAATGGCAATGATTCCTCCCTAGAAACAGACACAGTAAGCTTAGGGACTAGTGCTGTGTTGCTGCCTGTGCTAAACTGCAGTTAAAATCAGCGGAGACTTGAGGGATGCCATTGGCAGGGACGTATCTCTATAGACACACTAACTCATAAGCAACATTTGCCAATCAAGCAGTCTTCTATGGAAGTGACTTAGTTACATGAGCTAAAAGCTACCAGTCATTCCTGTCTTCTGTCTGTTTTTCTTCATCTTAGTAGCACAAGTGTGGATGTAGCCAATCAACTGTGACTGTCATTTCGTTGCTTCAAACTACATATAGGCTCAAACCAAAAGCCTGAGTGCAAGCCTAAGATTTGTAGGCACCCAGTCTAAATGTTTCATCTCAAATGCACTATGCCAGGCTGAGACTCAATATATGTGCTCAGTTGATGACTCTGGGCATGACACTTTGTCTCTACTTCTATTCTACCCATCTGATAATATTGACTTTCTAGAGGTATGGCTGAATACTGTGTTAAGGGCATTTGGCTCAATACCCTAAAGAACAGAGGGAAAATGTAATGGCAAAAATAAGTGCTTTTTGACTCTGAATGTAAGCTGCCATTTGTGCCAGTCTGACTTTTGGATGATTCCCCAAGCAACGTGATTTAGGATCTGCTTGAGTAGAATAAAAAGATGACCATGAGTGACAGGCTTGTATACGACCTACTTAAATGCACTGTGCTTTGTAAAAGGGGTTCTGCATGCTACAATACTAACAAAATAATATCAACTCTGTCAACATGGGTCCCATCCTGTGAGATGTTAAGCACATTTAATTCTTGAAAGTTGGGATTACTTTGCTTCTCACACAATCAGTTTCTAAACCTAGAATAATTCCATTATATGCCAGACAGCAAAACATGCAGGAAGAGAATCAAGCAAATGATTTAACACTGAGCATGAAAAAAACAGTGATATCACAGACCTTTACTGCCACTTCAGAAAAATTCTCTTTTGCTTCCTGAAGGATATCTCCTGGATGGAAAATTGGACAGAGCGGGGAAGTTATATTGTTGTATGTATAGGAAGTATTTAAATTTGGTGAAATATTTAGTCTGTGAAGAACACACACAATTGTTTAAATTTAAAAACAAGCTGTAGCAGATACAGGTAAGGGACTTCACACTTAGTAGAACCCGCGTTAAAATGTGCTCGGTTTGTAAGTATACAAGCTTTTGGTTGTGTAGCTACCAGATCTATATATCCCTAACTGGGCTCTGGGAATCAAGATGAATTCTTTACTCTTTGGATATTATCACCAGCAAAATTTTACCTGTGTGAATGAAACACTTTCACCTTATAATTTGAATCACACGTCTGTTGTGCTGTATTTTAGTGATTTTACCCTAACATAAACCAGTTTATCTAAATGAACAATTCTGTTGTCCAGTGCATGAGAGAAATAGAGTTATGCTGGAAGGCTCTGTTCCCAAGCTCTCCTTATTTCTCTTGGTTCCTGAAGGGTTAATAGGGCTAAAGAATTATAGAAACCCGGTATTTGTCATTCAGGCAGATACAGCCCTAAATGCATAGCCTTTCTGAGTAAAGAAGGTGCCAATTTATATAATCTTTTTTTCAGAGCACAACTACTCACTCTTCAGAAAGCATTGAGGAATGTTTGCACTTACATGGTGTAATTAAATTTTGGGAAGTGAATGTTGTTCTTTATTAGCACAGTGAAGTCTTCAGAACTCCTCAGAACAGCAGGCCTAAAAAGAAACATCAAATTAACTAACTTCTTTTACTTAAATACATCAGTTAATGTTATACTACTTTACTATTACCTGGAAAGCTGTCAGTAGGAGGAATACGTTGCTAAGAATAACAGATGGAAATGCAGGGAGTTAGGTGGCTCAGGGGATCAAGAAAGATATAGGTGGTTTTCTTAGTTTTAGGTATAAATTGTTCTCTATTGCACTTGTTTGTGTGGGCCAAGCCTAACTAGAGTTGCTACATTCAGCTGAATTAGGATCTCAGGAGACTTCTCATATAAATCCTGCTATAGAATAATAGTGAGAAATTACACCATTTGACAGCTGATGATTTCTGCATAATGAAGTGGCAGTTTCATTGCTGGTCCTCAGAGACAGGTGGCCATTTACACCAGAGCTGCACAGCTAGTAAGAGTATAAGAGTGAGCCATGCGCTCAAATCCTAGAGAATGTCTCTGGAAGTCAGGTGTCAATCACATCACCAAAGGTTGTCCTGCCTTCCTAGCAGATACCAGCTTGAGGACCTCCCCTGCAGTGTTCTGTGTCACAGTGGTTTGTGTCACTAAATATGTAGGTGGAATGCAAACACAATGGAAAGCAGCTGCCAGTCTGACCCTTCCTCAAAAGAGTGATTTCTCTGAAGCTAATTTGGTGGGAAAGAAGGAATTTTCCCACAAGTTGCCAGCTGGGTAACCTTGGCCTAGACTGTGTAAGCCAACCTCTGCTACACTCCAGGACTTGGCAGGGCTATAGGAAAGTAAAAGGTACAATTTTTAGCATTGTTTGCCTAGCATAGGGACTATGCTGAACTGGAATATTGCCATTGTTCCATTTTAAGAATGAGCCTGGAATATTTTAATTTCTATCAAGACAGCCATTCCAAGGGGGACACCCAGTCTTCAAAGTAATCATCCACATAAAGGACAGCGCTTCTAAGCAGGGAATATTTTTCCTATCATTGTATTTTGAGCAATGCCTCTGCATCAGAGAACTGTGATGAAAAGAAGCACGTTAGCTGGACGACATGCAGCTTCCGTGGGGGACTTCTCATGAGTGTCTTCTAAACCAAGTCAATGAATGAGATGTGATTGCAAACCAGATTAACACTTCTGGATGCTACCTGGACACAAAAGTCACTGATAAGTTTCAGTGTATAACAGTCAAGACATTAATAATGTTGATTTTTAAAAAACTAAAAATGAATGAACCTGTAATGTGAAACTGCCCATAATTCATCCATTGGGAAGCATCTGGAATCTGATCCAAAGGTCTTCTGAAAAAGGTGTTGCAAACACCTGTCCTTCAGCCAGCTAATGTGACAACTATGCCCAGCCTCAGGCAGAAATGAACTATCAAAAATAAAGGAATCTTCTTGCCAACATGTAATGGCTTTGTTCAGCTCCTGCCATAACTAACAGGAAGGAAAAGGAGGCCTCCTGTATAGTTCATGAAACTTACCTTTCAAAGGAATTTGAACAATAAAGACAATCATGGGTGTAACCAAAGCCCTACATTGCTGCTGCTACCTCAGTATCTCAACCAGATAGCAACGCTTCCTGGGCTCTGACCTTGGTCTTATGTATCATTCTGGTAGAAAATAAACACTCAGCTTTGTTTTTTAGTGATTCCTCATTTTTTCCTTGCCAATGGAACTTGTGAAGGAACTTTATACATCAGAGGTTTGGATCAAGCCTCTCATCCATTATTTTTGGTCCTTGGTATTGACTACTGGCACTTCAGAGGAAGGTTGGGAAACAAGACAGAATGTGTCAATGGTGCGATGTAATTAAAAGCAAAATTCCCTCTGTAACATATGCAGCAGTGAGCCTACGCAGTGTGACATTTAAAAATGACTGCCAGTCACTGAAACTTTATTAAAAAACCCTAAGATTTCATTAACTCAGGAAGCTCATGCATATCTTTCCCGGATGCTGTATGAACAATTACAGCCTTCCTGTTGTTGGACAAACCCTTTTTCAGATCACAACTCTGTCCACGGGAGAAGGGAATGGAAATTCCTTTAAAGAGCTGAAAAAAACCTCAGCAGAAGGAGCTGTAGGAGGCATTGTGGGCTCTGAAGGGGACCTGGCAGTGGAAAAAATGCTCAGTCTCTGCAGAAAACCCTGAATTAGGGAAAAGGTGGGATATATACATAGAATCACACTTGTATCTTTTAAAAGCAATGAGTTAATAAAAGTGATAATTGACCTAGTTTCTTACAGATATATTTCAAAGCTGGTTGAGAGGAGCTAAAACTGATTATAATTTGCTCTCAGAGTATAATTTCCATCATTTCAGTTGAAATCAAATATTCTATAAAATTTTTTCATGCTTTGGCTGATACAGAATAGAAATAGAACATTTTCATCTTGGAACACCGTACAGTCATGTGGTTACAAAAAAAGATGAGGCCCTCCATCCTACTCTCTAGGTCACAGCAGCATTGTTCCGTGAAGTCTTCTTCCTAGAGTTTTCTTCGGCTCACCGTTACAGATTGCCAGCATTGAGGTCTTCATCGTCTACCCAGAGAGGATGGAGAGACTGTTCTTCAGCCTGAGGTGGATCCCCAAACACTAGCCTGCAACACAATGTACAATCAATCTACCCCTACTGTTCTTGGAGGTGGAAGCAACCTCACTGTGATAAATGAACCCACAAAGAACTTCTACACCACAGAGACCCAAGTTAGGAAACTTTTTATTTCTGTCACCAATTAAACCTATCTTAACGTTGATGCATTTTCCTTGACATTTGAATTAATGAGCCAAATGCCTCTAGTGAATTCAAGATGAGCCTGTGACATCTGAAACTGTTTCTATGGCAGCTGCATGATGATACAAACTGGAGGCTATGACTTCACTGCAGATCATACAGCAGGACAGATTGTTAGAAGTTATTTAGATATTATAATGAGTGTTAACAGTATGGCTATGAAGGAAATAGTTGGTTTACATACATGAGATCTGTATGTGTCTAAGCAAAGGGTTTATCCTAAAATTTCATGACTTTGTCAAAGTAAATCCTTCTTTGACATTAAAAAAATGCAGGTATCTCTTTCACTTACTCAGGGTTTTTTTCCACGGATTCCACAGCGCACCGTGCCCTGACCTCACAGGTTTTAACAGTTGCATTATAATTCACACATCTTCCTGTTTGAATTCCTGGAGAGAAACAAGCTCTTACTCAGCAAAGACAAGAGTGTTTTGCTAATTAGAGACAGTTTCAACATGTCAGTGGATTCCTCTTCAAATATAAGATAGGGAGCTTGACATTTCAGATTGTTGCAGCTTTCTATAGGAGGAAGCTGTAGGAAGAACTATCCAAACCATGGTCCTGCCACACCTCATCAGTCCTTATTTAGCCGTTTGCTTGGGTCAACAGTGCTTGTTATTGTTTGGGCTAAGGGTGAAGTAATTTCCTTCATAGTTTTATGTGAAGTTACATATCTGAGTCTTGGGATAAATCAAGAAACAACTCTTTCAGTCAGAAGTTTAATTCTACAACATAAGCAAATTAAACAAGGATATAAAGGTGGGCAGAAAACCTTAATTCTTTCTGCACTCCTGGAAATTCAGCATTTTCTGTGAGCATTTACTCTTTACCAGGGAAAGTGATAATCCAGCCAGCAGTCCAAATTCAGGGAATCTCAGCACTACAAAGAACTCACATAGCTGATGAAAACAGTATGATGCCTTCTGGACAACTGGTCCCAAATAGAGGACACAAGTTCCCTGACTTATTCTGAGAACTACCTAACCATCATAGGGGTGTTACAGACCCTTCACACAGATCCTGCAGTCACTCCACTTGCTAAGGAGCCATGGACTTCGATGGGAGTGACTATGATATCGGCCCTCATTCACACCAGTCCGTACTCTTCACATCTCCCCTTCCTCTGCTCCCTCTCACTGTTTCTCCGTTTAGTAAGGGATAAGAACTCAGTTTTGTGGTTTTGAAAATATATTCTTAGATATCTCTTAGGATTCTGTACTCTTCTACTGCAATTCTCCAAGTTGGATCTTGCACATGCTGCACTGGTCAATAACGCAATAGAAGATAGTACTCACAAAAAAAAAATTTCAATCTGAAAATGCTGTTTACGTACCTTCACTGTGGATATCTACACTCCCTTTTTCACAGGACTTGTTCTGCAGAGCAGATAGCTTTGGCAAAGTGATACTGGAAAAAAAAATTACATTAAAAGACCAATATAAATATCTCCCTCTGCACACCTATGTAAAAAGTCTTACTCAGCTTCAATGTAAAAATATTGAATAATAAGAGAAAATAACAATGTAGAGGAGGTATAACCCTTACTAAGTATTTGGCTTATAGGAGATAAAGGCTCAGCTACCTGCAAAACTAGAAAAAAAGCCCCTTCCTTGCTTACAATAACATTTTTGTTTATTATTTATGTCTTTTCCCATTTTTCACACTCTCTCCTATACTATTAAGCACAATAAATTTAATACTGAACTATTTAATTCTTTGTTTACTAACAGTCCCATGTACTTTTGCCAGTGAAAGTCAACATGTATTCGGGAACTACTCTGCAAGGCCCCACTTCTAGGCCAAGCAAATGAAAAGGAGAGCTGCAGCTGATGACCAGGTTTGACCTACAGAAAGGAAGGAAAGGGGCATGTAGGAATGAGCAACAGTAATAGTGAGAGCACCATATTAGCAGAGAAGCTGATAGCAATTCTGTAGCTCCATCATTCCTTCAGGTTTTCCTCCAGAGCAGCAGCAATGCCAGAGAAGGTGGACAGCAATCACTGGCCTGAATGTCATCACCTCCTGAAAGTGATGCAGATAGATTTGGCTGCAAGGTCATTGGTGTGAGGCAAAGTCACACCTGCCAGCTGATTCCCCGAGAAAGAAAAGGAGCAATTAAACTAGATCTTGCATGTTATCTGCTGAGATACAGACATAAAGAGCAACAGTATTTGCTTGTACCAGACTGCTCCAAGGACAGTCCACTCTTTCACATCAACATGCATTCGATACATCCCAAGTATAAATCACGAAACATATTTACCTCAGGGCACCTCTGCTCAAGCTGATTCTCTGTCTCAGTGGTGTTGGTCATCACGAAAAAAGAGTCTACTGCCTACATGGAGGAAAAAATATGAATCTGACTGAAATTTCACATATTTGATTCAGACCTCAGTCATTCCAGAACATCACCTGGAAGGACAACAAGGCTACTCATGCTCTACCTCCCCCTGATAGACATTCAGATTCTATCTGGCTCAAACAGGACAAGCCAGGGACATCATCAGGGCAGGAATGAGCAGCCAGAGGCAAGAAGGCACTGATTTTTTTTTTTAAAACTGGCATTACAACCTAGAAAGATACACTAGCATTAATTGGTAACAACACTACTGTGTTTAGTACAGCTATACTGGAGTGAATCTGTTCTTAGGTTTGCTATTACCAAAATACTAAACTGATTATGTAAAAATTGTGTAACAAATAGGACCACAGAAACCTCATAAAAGAGGATATTTTTTTTTCCTTATATTAAGGGAGGAAGGGAAGATGTGGCTTCAAACATTGCTGTCTCCAATGTAAAGTAATCACATTGAGTGGTAGGACAGAGACATGTCAGGAAAGCAATCAGATATATCAATGGAAGACGACTTGCCTGCATCGGTATAGAGTATTCTGCTGTATCCCAGATCCTGTTGTTTGTGTAAGCCACTTCCTTCACAGTAGTGCAAACTGAGCTGTTAACTTCATCCATCTCCAGATAGAGTCTGTAAGCGATCAGTATACAACTGGCCAGATAAAACAGAAAGGACAAATAAGCCCATAAGAATAAAATTGGTCAGCTTCTTTGTATCAGCTTCTTTGTATCATTCTTGGACAAAATGCACCGCAAAATAGAAGTCAGATGGACATTTTCAAGTAATTGAGAGCCATTTTGTGTGAGACACATGCATCAGCTGGACCAAAGTCTGCTGTGGTTTCACTTTTGCAACTTTTGGCTTTGTCAGAAATGAATTGATACACGCAAGAAGAGAATTTCTATTTCCCATCCTAAATTATATAGACAACATGAGGTGACATTCTGACCCTTCAGATGCCATTTGTGAAACACCAATTAACTGCAACAGGGCTTGATGTCATCCAAAAACTTCCACCCATGCCGTGTTGCTGTGTACCTAGACTTTGACTTTTTCTGTCACAAACGGTAGTGTCCTCTCTACATTTTTTTAAGAGAGCTTAAAATACTTAGTCCTGAGCTTTCCAGAGTGACTATTTTTGTGCCTCATGCTGAGTGCTTCAAAAACCTTTGCTTAATGTTTCCACTTTCTCATGACTTGAACGTGTTAATAAAAGGAGGAACACCACCTCTGTTTTTAAGCTGACAGGAAAGTCATCTAGCTCATCTAACTCAAAAAAGCACTGTCAACTTTGAAAAGCTATGGTATGTTCAGAAAATACTTTCCACACTACATAAAAGTGATGTAAAAGGTTTGCTTTGAAAAACAAGCCACAAGAGCTAGCACCATTTCCATTTAACAACAGACTGGCTAGAGGGGGGTAAAATAGTATGTGAAGAACAGAAATACAAAGCAACTGATCAATGTTCCTTTATTTATACCATCTATTATAATAGCATTTCAGCCTTTTCCTTCTGGAGAACAGTACTTTGGGATAACCATGTTATTGAAAACTGGCAGTGGGAACCCAGCTCTGAGCAGAAGTAGGTGGGTATAGTACCTTAGTAAGGCAACTTGAATTTCCTGCAGACTTGGTTTTTTATGAGATTGGGATCAGTGCGCTCAATGTCCTGGCTTGCTGCCCTCCCATGAGAATGAAACCAACTTTATGAACTTCGGCAGACTTTGTTCAGCAAACACTTATCACTGAGAACAGCCCTAGTTTGGCAGCAAAGAGGAAAATCTGCCCTTTAGAGGCAATCAGTTATTGCATATTCCTAAAACATCTTATTGTTCTTAAAATCTGCTGCAAGGAGTGACTTGCCATTTCATCTGACCCTGAATAGGAGACTCTACAGAGCAGACTTGAATCTCAGAAACACTGGTGTAAATCTGTGATTATTCGGTGGAGTTATTTTGGATTTTTCAGACAAGAAACAAAAACAGACGGCATGGTAACAAATAAAACTGCAAGTGTTTTTTAGAGGAAGCTTAGTTAACTCTGTCCAAGCAACCCCACCTTGTTAGGTAACATCCTATGCCACACTCCCACCACAAAATTCCCACTACCACATCCATCTTCCAAGAATGGTCTAACACCAGATCAATGGTCTTTTTTGCTGCCACAAAACTCAAAGTGCTGAAAGCCAAGTTGTAACCAGACAACCCCCAATACAAGAAGCATTTGCTCACATATAACACAGCATTCCATCACCATGCACTTACCAAACAGACAGAGCAACAGTTGTATAAAGGAAACATTTCACACATCCACAAGTAACACTCTGAATGTGTATGTATTTCGGAGAGTCGCACTGAGTCAGGCACTCCAGCCAGCCATGTACACCCATTGCTAGCACTTCCTGTGACTTATTGGCTTTTGAAAACTGGAGCTGCCTGGTGCTGTCTTCTTCCACCCCTGCATCTTTCTCAGGCCACCCCACTTAAAGGCACAGTCAGAAACCTGTATGAGAATGGTACCACAGGCCTTTTAAAGATGGAATCAACTTTTAAAGTTGATGGAATCAAGAAGTGCCTGAAGAGCCATGTCCTTTGGTTTGTTCCCAGAAAAAGCACCAAATTTCACCCTGGAGTTGCAGGACTGATTGCTCAGCACTGTTCCTGTCACCTTCTGTTGATGGCACCATCTCTCCTCAGTACTACTCGTCTCTGCCAGTCTGAAGTAACACTGGGACAACTGTAGAGATGAAGCTAAACAGATGGAAGCCAGTGTCATGCTGACCTTCTTCTGGGCCTGACTCTCCACCACCCAACACTTTGCACCACCTCAAAGAAGGTGTAATGCATTTCTGGACTGGGCAGATGCATGCAACACCCACTTTGCAGGAGTTGCAATGGCCATGCAAGGCACAGAGCAATGGTAAAGCAAGATTTTGGGTCATCAGTGACCACAGAGATCTCCAGCTTATCTCACATTGCATGGGACACCATCCTATGTGGTCTTAGATTGGTTTTGTATCCAACTGGTCATGTATCCATATTGTATTGGTCATGGGATTAAAAGGGAGTGATAAAGCCACTACTCATCTCAGCAGAACCAATACATGGCACATACTTTGGCTGCAGCTTCTCCTACTCCCCAGAATCATGCATGAGCCAGAGCTGGTCTGTGTGCTGCAAGCCAACTATTTGCATCTGGTCCAAGGGGCCAAGGAGCAGGTATGAGGCCACCATCTGACACTGTAAACACAGGAGGTGGAGCTGTAAAGATGCAGAGCTGTCAAGGTGGGACACGTAAATCTCAGGCTCAGTCTGAAAGACAAGAAGTTTGGATCAGAATCCATTAGACCCAGATTGAAAGGACCAGGGTCCTCTCTCTTGCAACAGAAGACCCACACAGAGGCACAAAATATACAAACCCTACAAACACAGATCTAATGTTTTTCTTCCAATCCTTCAGTATTTAAAATCA
Source organism: Aquila spilogaster (assembly GCA_024606505.1). Taxonomy (NCBI): domain Eukaryota; kingdom Metazoa; phylum Chordata; class Aves; order Accipitriformes; family Accipitridae; genus Aquila; species Aquila spilogaster. The sequence goes on from JANHGO010007556.1 coordinate 27,923, forward strand.
CCTAGGATGCTACCTATGGCTGTAGTCATGACAAAACATTCAGAACTGGACAGGCTTCTTGGCTGTTGGTATTGTCTTAAATGCTTTGGCACACAGGAACAAGTTACATTCTGCACAAACAGGCTTAATTTTTTGAGACATCAGTGATCACTCCTTAGGCTTTTGTTGACCATGGTCCATACTGCTATGGTTGGTATTAGTGACACTTCAGCAAGCAAACTCCTGCTACATAATAACAACTGAAAAAGCTGCAAGTGGGAGCCAGAAACAGACCTGGGATGCATTTAGGTGCTAGAATAGCCACAAAGAAATTGATTTTTAATATAACACTGTCAGACCTATGTGTACATACACATAACACAATATTTACAATAAAAGAGACAAACAGGAGGGCTCAGACTCCATAAGTGAAGCAGAAGTAAGTGTTGTCTTCTCTTCCTAAATGCTCTCATTTTCACATTAACGTCTTCCATCTGTTTGGGATCTGACCTCAGCAGCTCGGCCGGACGTATTCATCTTCTTGCCCATGATGTTCCCATATAAGGTGATCTCTCTTTGCCCGTGGAGCCTGATTTTGATTTGCTCAGGTTTCTTTCCACTCTGATTTGCTGGCCTCTATGGTCGAGCTCTCTCACGGTTTTGCAAGGCAGTCATCCATACGGCAGTAGCTATAAAGGGAGGAGAAAGTCAGGAGGGAGTAATGAAGCCATGCCTGCACATCTAAAGAGCTCTGGACAGTTTATTTGCAGTCTCCATTCTCTTCCGCACATTGCCTCTGCATGATGCCTTTTCAATAAGCAGTTTCCGTAAGCCTTTCCCAAGCAATATAAAACATAAGCCCTATCCAGACAACTGGATGGAACTATATGGCCAAACTGTTACAATAACACTCATGTCCTTAGGAAACTTTGCTTGAAACCCTGTATCACTCTCCATGCAAACTAACTTGGGAATTTGGAAAATGCCCCCAGAATTATACAACAAATATATATGAACACTGGCCTTTGATTCTGTAAGATTTGATCCAGATACCACAATACCCCAACTAAGATAATTTAAGACAAGTTAAGCATCAAACAAATATCTCAGTTGCTTCCTGTAATATTTACCCAAGGCTGCACTGAAAGCTGTCATCTCTTTTATGTCTCTGAAGATTCTGTTGTGATACAGAGGTCAAGACACTGAGCTAAGCCCTCATTTTTCTTAAGTAGTAAGTTTGAAAATTCAGACACCACTACAGACTGTAAATATCAAGCAGCAGGCGGGCAGCCTGGGGTAGCAGTATGGCTACTTTGGGCTGCACATATGAATAGCACAAAACCGCTGGAAGAAAGGATCATGAAAACATACAACTTTAAGGATGACACAGGATCCCCCATGCTTTCCCCAAGTTGGGAAGTCCCATAAAACTGGGGTCCAATGTATGATTTTGCTCCTGCCTTCAATCACTTGAGCTTTCAAACAGGTCAGCAAGCCAGAGCTCAGCCAATCCAGTTCTAATGACATCTGGTCATGGAGGTCTCCTTCCCCAAGGGCCAGAACGATCAGACTTCATGGCTTTTCACCACGACAGAGTGTAACAATCTCACCATCTTTTTTTCTTACCTTGGCATTTTCTAAAGTTTTCAGACATCCTTCCTCTTCTTTATCTATTCCCTCTTTAACGTTACAGCGACATGAGAAGAGGGGAACAGTCCTTTGCTTCTTGGAAGGTGTAGGGACTGAAATAGTCTGATGTAAAGGAGAATCTCAGAGCAGCACCCTCCCACTGTACCCAGCACAGATCCCTCTCCATCCTCAGCACTGTGGGCACCATCACTCCCTCCTCTGCAGCAAGGTCTGAAGGAAGGATGTGTATAAGTATTTACGGAAACAGTGTTTCTTCAGCATTAAGTGGTGGATCCACATCCACCACTTCCTATTACCTATTAATGCAGTCTACAGGGAGCAGACCTGGCCCCCAGTGCCTCCACAGGAAATTCTGTTTTCATATGCTCTCTCTGTGTATTCTATATGCTCAAAATACTCATCAGAAGAAAAGTGTAATTGATACCAGGAAAGCATGTCAAGGGAAAGTAGATCTCTTCTGGGAAGTTGTAGGTAAATATGATTCCTAAAGGTCAGTATACAGACTGAAAGCACAAAGGAAACATGATCTGGTTTTAAAGTTCAAACCCAGGAGTCAGGAGACTTGGATTATGTTCCTGGCTCTACCACAGCTTTCATGCACAATCAGAAGCAACTCATCCATCCCCCCTATAACTTAGTTTAGCCAGTTAAAAGCTAGGACACCAATGCAGTGTCACTTTCCAGGCTTCCCGCAAAGACCAGTAAATCAGTATTTTATGAAGCGTTTTCTGTTCCTCAGAAAGAAAAAAGGAACTAACCTAAGATAGACGCAGTGCTTAGAATTGCAAAGTATTACATTTATGATTGCTATTTACTGAGTCAAATTCTGCAGTGATTTACAACCTGTGCATTTCAATTGGCACCAATTTAATATGACTCACTGCATATTTTAATCCATCATCTGTGGACTCACATGGGATTCTAAGACTATCCAAGAAGCTAATTGCAATAGCAGAGGCTCCAAAATCCACCTATTTAAGGTCCAAGCATGGGTTTTGAAGGATGTGCAACAAAAGACTTGCAGATCAAGAGATACCCGTTTCATGAACAACTGTCACTTTAATATATAGTCTATTTTTGATTGACTGGTGTTTTTGAGGCTCCCATCCCTGTTTCAGATTTAGTGTAGCTAGCTAGCACTACATATTTATCGCTACTTTGAGGCACACTGACAACTTATGTTCAACCCTGAGCAACATAAATTCGCCATTTGCCCCTCACGAAGCCTGGGCACGGAACCGGCATTCCTGTTCCACAAGGGTCCTCTGTGCATTTTTCCATTTCAAAGAAATGAAGTAACCATTCACCTGATATGTACATCAGCCACGCTTGACACCTCTTTATGCTGTCAAAGACTGCCAGAAATCTTAATTGGGTAACTGCATCAATCTGTTTGTACATCTCCTACACATGCGACAACAGCCTCCCTCTTAAGAAACCGCAAAGCTAAGTATATACTTTAAAGGGTGAATCTCAAACCTATTTCTGCTGCTCCTTGCACCAAGAGCACTTGTGCTGTGAAGAAGCCCCACGAGAGACATGGCCTGTGGCGCGTAGGCCCCAGCATCACCTCCAGCGACCACATCCATGCTTCCCACAGAGCGAAGCGGCATCGACCCTGCCCTACTGCGAAACCCAACCCATGTCCAGCGATGGTGCTGCCTCACACCGTGGCACCGGGCAGAGCCTGCTGCTGTGGCACCGCCACCAGCTGCCCTCTGGTCAGGAGCTGGGGATAAAAATCCCAATTCCTGCCCAATTCGGGGCAGGAAGGTGGGGGGGGAGATTGAGCTTCCCAGAGCCCCACGGGGCTGGCAAAACAGCGCGGCGGGAAGGGCTGCCCAGGGCAGGCCGCGGCGACCTCTCGGTGCGGCCTGCTGCTCCGCCTCGCCTTCTGTCAGGCCGCGGCGGGCTGCGAGGACAGCGAAACAACGATCCGCCCTCCGCCGGGAGAACCCAGCCCGCCCCGCCGCTGCCGCCGCTCTGCGCATGCGCGGACGCCCCCTCCCTCGGGCCCTTTTCCAGCCGTTCGGGTGCATTAGCAGGAGCGGGCGGTAGCGTCGGAAGTGACGCCGTCGCCCTGGCCTGGCAACCGTTACCAGGGTAACGGGGAGGCGCGCGCGCGGGGGGCGAAGGACGAGGCCGCCCCGTCGCCTCAGGGCGCTGCCGGTCGAGCGAGGGCGGCCCCCGGCGCGCCCGGCCGGCGGAGGGGACCCGGCCGCCTCCCCCCGTAGTCTCTGTGAGGGGCCGGACCTTCCTTCGTAGGCCGCGGGGCGCTCCCCGCCCCCCCCGGGCCTGAGGGGGGGGTGGCCGGGCTGGGCCCCGCCGAGCCCGGTGCCAGCTCACCGTCTCTGGGCTGCGGTGGGCCTCGCTGAGGTGGTGCCTTCACCCGCCTTCCCGACAGCCCCCAGCTCCCTCTGCCCGCCGAGGCCTCGTGACATCTCTTCTGTCTTTTCTGCAGAGGTTTTTCCAGGACACGATTATGAGTGATCAAATCCAGTTCATTGTTGAGAAGCTCAATCAGGAGCCCTTCAGGAAGAACTACAATTTAATCACGTTTGACTCCTTGGAGTCAATGCAGCTGTTGCAGCTGCTCAATGATGTTCTGGGGGAGATTGACCCAAAGGTAAGGAAGGCAATCAGAGGTGCTCACACATGTGTAATTGTGAACATCTTAAATGGGCCTGACGCAGAAATTTGCTTTTATTTAGGTCTGGCTCTGTATAATCTTGTGGCATGTTTGGTTTACCAAAATAGCTTGTATGAATCTTCCTGGAAATAAATGTGCCTGGCAAGGATCCTTTCTGTCTATACATCTATGTGTTTTTGGCAAACCAGGAAATGTTTCTTGGGCTAGGGATACTGGATCCCTGTCCCCCAGAGACTGATGACTGTATGTTTTCTCCTTGGGAATCAGGATACAGATCTTAACTTGGTTCATACTGACAACTGTCATGTTCTTAAGTCAAAAGTCAGGTTGTCTTGTACACATACACAGGTATGATCAAGAACTGAACCTCATGATTTAGCTGTTGCAGTAGATATTGAATCCCTCTCCTTTGAGGTTACCAGAAGTGTGTATAAGATCAGAAGGGATCGTTCATCCATCTGGGGCGCAGATAACGTGCTAGGATATCTGACTTCTTTGGTGGAGGTAATCCGTTTGCATAGATGAGGTCCTATGAACAGGGAGAATGTGTACCTAGAATAAATTTACTTGAATACACATGTTGGAGAACAATCCATTAGAAGAGAATGGAAGTTTGGTGATAAAAAGGGTGTTCTGTATGGAGCACCTCGCTTCACTGACATATCGTGATAAATGGATAAAGTCAATTCTTTCAGTGTTGCTAGTTAATTAACATGACTTGGACAAACAGTGGATAACTTTTATTTTTTTACTCTTTAGCATGCTGTTGACATTAGAGAAGAGCTGCCAGAACAAACAGCTAAAAGAATGTTGAGTCTTCTTGGTATCCTTAAATACAAACCTCCAGGAAGTATATCAGACTTGTAAGTATCTTTTTGTCTACAAATCACAGTAAAACATCTTTTACAGCTTATACAGTAACGACCTTTAATTTAGTAGTTGTGTGTATTTTGGACCTCGACTATCCCAGTGGGTATGTGTAACGCCTTGAAGGCAGCTCCTCCCTTGTCCCTATAGAGTATGGTATAGGGGATGCCACCAGAAGGCTCCTGCAGGCGTAGGCTGCCCCTCGGGCCCTGCTGCAGCAGCTGCTATTGCAGAGTCAGCCAGGAGAGGGTGCCGCATGACTGGCAGGGTCAGTCCGTTCTCCATCCCTTTCAGACCAGCTGCCCGAGGCTGGATTGCACCCTCCTGCGCCAGGTTATAACCCAGAAAACCCACACTCTTCCCACATTGCCTTTATTCCCGAAGAATATCGCAGAAAAGGAAGAGTCGTTGTTGCTGGCTTTAGCCTTTTGATGTGTTACAAGATTTTTATTTGTTTCAAGGTAGCAGAATTGGGATCATAAATAGCAAACTGGCATCATGAGTGTTTTCTCTTTTAACAGCATTAAGAATATCATTAGGCAAGTGGAGAGGGAATGTCAAAATATTGCAAATTGTTTGTTCCAAGCCAGTGTTCTTTAGTTTAAGATTTATTGGGGTTTTTTGTTGTTGTTTTCGTATAGGAGTGCATTTCGCCAAGGGTTAGTTACTGGAAGCAAACCTGTAATTCATCCTGTCTTACATTGGCTTCTTCAGAGGACCAATGAACTCAAGAAGAGAGCTTACCTGGCACGTTTCTTAGTAAAATTGGAAGTGCCAGCGGAATTCCTACAGGATGATACCGTGGCTGACATCAACAAACAGGTGCCATTTTTCATGAATGCCAACATTTTACGTTAATTAATTAAAGTGCCAATAGGAGGAGGGATAAATGAATTGAGGAGTTGTTGAGATAAGTATTCAAGTAAGTTATGTTAAGAGCATGTTGGAATCGAGGGTGAGCAAATATTTGTAATATGACCACCTTTCTTCCAATAACCATGAAATTGTATATTAATAGGTAGCATTGAATTAAGAGGTTTTAAATCCATTAAGTATGGGGTACTAAATAATGTTCAGAGCCATGCTGGCCAAGACAGATTTTTATTTCTTAATTTTTAAGCACTTTTTTTTCCTATGAACTATGAGATGGGTATTTTTAACTTGCTAAATTACCACTTCAAACAAGTCCAGAAAATGTTATGACCAAAAGCCAATGTCTCCTAACTGTCAATTGATTGTACAGTATTTAGTACCCAGTATTTGTATTAGCCTTATCCCAATTCTGCTTCAACCATTTATTTTTTTGTGAATAAGTAAAAAATGTCTTTTTCCTGGGCTGACATTCCTACTCATTATGTTCCCACTTCTTTTGTGAGCATTAACAATATTGGATTTATAACTTGGAATAACTAAGCAGAAGTAGCAAAGAGAGAAAGGAATGCAGATTGTATGTTTTTTCAGTATGTCACAGTCTTAATATGTGTAAATATCCAGCTCTATTATTTCCGTTACGTAAGATGTGTTCCTTTTTGGGATTACAGTAATATAACCATCTTATTAAACTAATACCCTGCTGATTAATTCAAAACAGAAGCTGGGGTAATATACTGCCTTAATGTAATTTAACTTTACAATACAAATATTTAGATACTAATGAGTTAAAGAATTGAGACTAAATTATTTAGATATACAGGCTTGCAATAGTGTCTTTTAAGAGAAACATTTCAAATATTAGAGTTTGGAAATCTTAGAACATGGTCAAGTTTTATGGCTGTATAGAATCAGCTCAAATGTACTTTTGTAAATTATCTAAACAAGATACTCAGAATACTTGCCACCTTCCCAACTGTGCTGTGATTTAGACATTGGATTGGCTGCAGTATATAATTTAAACAGCGAGCAACTTCAGGCATGAATCTAGTTGTCCAGTCTTCAGTGAGTTGCCCCCAGGTGCCAGGTATCTTTCTTTCCACTGTAGGTGTTCTTTGGTCATTTGAGTGTGTCACTTATTTCAGGTGCACATGGGGTAGCTGCAGCTTATTTGGTGAAAGTGAGAAACCTTCCCTTTGGTATGATCTGGCAAACTGCTATGCCCTTGTTTGAATCTTGCCATTGGTCTTGAAATTTTGTGTCCCAGTAAGGAAGACGTACTAAGGTCCCCTTTTGAAAGAGGTAGAGAATCCACACAAAGGAAAGTTGTTGGACATCAGCAATCATGAATACAGTTGCTCAGAGACTACCTGCTATTTCATGATTTGTTAAAGTACTTAACTTCTATAATGCATAAGTGATATAATGCAGGCCAGTTGCATTTTTACTCCTACTTTTTTGTAACTCATTCTTCATTGTCCAGCGTGTGCATACCTTATCATACCTTTATTTGCCATTTAATCAAGCTCTTTCTCTATTATTTTATCTTCTTCTCAGTAGCCATTTTATTGCTATTTTTTTGAATTCATTCCAGCTTGTCAGTGTGTGCCTGATATTGAAAAAACCAGAAATGAACAGAGCATTCTAGATGCTGGTTCCCCAGGGTTTTATAGAATAGAATTGGTGCTTCACTGCTCAGGGATATGATGCCTTTGTTTGAACTGGCCTTTGCTATTGCCATTTTGTGTTCAACATTCATATCAATTGCTCTTTCCAGGAAGTAAAAAATGACTTGATACTCTCTTTTGAGATTTTTCCGTCTCATTGAATGGCTGTTTCTGTGGAGATTATCTTTCCTTATATCTCAGCTTGCATTTCTCCAAGTTGAATCTAAATTTATTTCCTATCCATATTTCTAAACTCTTTCTGTCCCCTGTTATTTCTCTACCCACACAGACTTTCACACTGCCTCTCAGTTTAAGATTACTGGTGGGCAACGTACTGGTGTGGAAGTAGCACACTGTCTACTTCTTTCTAACTACCGAACTACATATATCAGTCTCTGTAATATACTGAGGGCATGATTATGCAATGTGTCAAAACTATTTCTCACATGTTAAGTCAGGTGTGCTCTTGGACCGCTTTGCTGGATTGAAGCCAAGTGCTCTATAAATTCCAAGCCCCGTTGCTTTGATCAAGCGTGTTGTTAGATCAAGCTCTTCCTTTGGGCGCTGATAAATTTATGTATGTGATATACATAGATTTATAGTAAGAGAGAATAATTTGTTAATATAGCATTGTCCATTTCAGATAACATCTTATCTTCCTGTTTTGAAAATACACTATGTATTACAAGGGAAGAGGTGAAAATACTGAAGAAATTGTGACACTTCTGAGTGTACCTTCAAATGGAAAACAATTCGCTGTAATTTTTTATTTTTGCTTTATAACTTGAGAAGATTTTGTGATGAAAAAATGCCTTTAATTCTTGTTCTCACCATATTTCTATTTCTATATTTACTGTCTTAGTAGAAAAGCAACATGTTGATCTGAAAGTCCTGAGACACAGAGCTCATTCTGCATGGTTTTTATTTCATTTTATAGTATGAAGAACTGATGGAAGCATTTAAAAACCTACATAAGGAGTGTGAGCAGCTCAAAACATCTGGTTTATCTACTGCAGAAATAAGAAGGGTAAAAAAATCTGACAAAATCACACAACTTTTGTTTAGGTTTTTTTTTGAATGTCAATTCTGTTTTTGTTGGTTTTGTGGACTCATTGCAGTGTATAAGTTGCACAGGTCAGAGCTGGTAGGCACTGCAGCTGCCTTTTTGGAACTGTCCTCTGTTGGCAAACAGATTAGAAAGTCCTTTCTCATGCTTAGAACTGCGCTTTCTGAAGCAGATTGGGAAACAAGGCTGCCAAGACTCTGTTTGCATGATTTTCAAATATTAGAACTCCTTTTCCTGTGAATGCAAAGTGATAGAAAGCCTTTTGCTTTACTGATTTAGGGTAATAATTTCAGAGGGTGTTGAAAGAATTAAGAGCTTAAGTCAATAAAAATTATGATCCTGTGTGGCTAAGGTATTAAGTAAAGATATTTGCCCTGTTTCAGCAAAATATTTAAGCGTGGGTACAGCTTTCCAGTAAGACATATGGACAAGTTAAGCAAATGTTGAGATAAGGCCTAGATTTGGAGAATTTATTTCTCTTTTTCTTATAACAGTCTCTGGAATCCCGCTGTTTTAAGATAGGATTAAAGGAGAATAATAATTGGATACATGTTTTAGCACTAGAAAGTGTTTCTTTTAACACAATTTTAATACAAAAAGTGGCAGCAAACATCACTGGTATGCAACTTCATGCAAAATTGTCTGCCAGGAGGTGGGTAATGATGGTAACATTAAGAACATATGTTAGACTGCATCAGGTGTTGAATTCATGCTGATTTTTGCTTGGTTGTTTCTGTTTGCTTGTTTTTATTTTAGAGAAATCCACCTGCTTTTATTTTAAATGTTCACACTAATACTCAAGGATGCAGATGAAGGAATGTTAGCATAAAGAGAGTGGGAACTGGGGGGGAAGTAAGAAGAGAGAGATTGGAATCCTGGATGTTCTGATCATAGATCAATAAAATTATAACCACTTCAGTGTATTCAGACAATAATTCTGATTTTCATATTAATTTTAACAGAATTTAGTCCAATCCATATTATATTGTAAATAAATTAACATTTCTTTGTCTTTTTTTTCTGCTTTTTCAGGACATCAGTGCAATGGAAGAGGAGAAAGATCAACTCATCAAAAGAGTAGAGCGTCTTAAGAAGAGGGTAATAAGAGAAGTAACACTGTTACATTTCAGTGTCATAATTTTTGGCTTGCAACTCTGATTTTGGAATGCAAACAAGGATTAAGATAAACATACTGTATGTCTAGGAAGGAATCGAATAACTAATTGACCCACAGGGAATCTCCCTAGGCGTTCGTCCAGAGCTTTTAAGAATCTTGAGTCCGGTACTTTGCTGTCATTTCTGAGTAGTAACATGTATGGAAAGGAAGTGCTAAGTGGGCTTGTGAGACATATGATCTCTTTAATGTATTTCTCAACTATCTGACAGTAACATGCACTATTTATCCACTTGCTGTAGGTGGAGACAGTACAAAATCATCAACGAATGCTTGAAATAGCAAGACAGCTTCGCTTAGAAAAAGAGAGAGAAGAATCTTTGGCTCAACAGAAACAAGAACAAAAAAATCAGGTACTGACATAAAAGCATACCTATTAAAATAAATAGTTGTAGACATTTGTTTGGCAATCATGCATTTAAAAAAGTACATCAGGAACAACAGTACAGAGTTTCTCCCAACATCAGAAAATTAAATCCCATTTAAAATAGAAATATTTATCTACATTTTAAGGGAAGAGGCTTAACCCTGCAAGTTTTGAACACCTCATTCAGGGTACTTGGCTACCTCAGCTGCCACTGACATCATCGTGTAGCAGTCCCAGGAAATGTTCCATGACTTACTGTTGTAGCACCCAAAGAGAATTCTTTGTATTTATGGTAGTGAGCAAATGTGTTCCTTAGTTTGATTTGTATCGCTGTGCATCTGCACTAAGATTTCAGGTGTTGAGTAACACAGCAAGTACCTCAGCTTTTCACTGGGTTGGGGGAATATATATTCAGGAGCAACCTTGGGATTTTGGTCCCCAAATTTGAGAAAAATGACACCCTGAGAAGCACTGGAAGCAGCTGAAATCTGAATATAAGGGTGGGTTTTATTCCTGAGCTACGTTGTCAAAACAAGATATTTTAATAAAATCCATCACCATATTGTTATATCATCTCACCAAATTCTTCTGTAGCATGAACTTCAACGCTGTATTAAAAGGGGAAAAAATCCCAGATTTCTAGTATTGCAGTCTATATCTGCATGTGGAATCAATGTGAATAATTAGGCTTTCAAGCTGTTGGGTCTTCGCTTGAACCTGAGAGAGATCACAAGTAAAATGAATATGATGTCCAGCTATTTCCAGTTCTTAGTACTCATCTCTCTAAATCACAAAAACGCTAATCAACTTGGGTGTTGTTTGGCAACAAACTTTCCAGCGTGCTCTGAAATCGGACAGTAGATTGCTGTGACAATTAAGCTGCATTGAAGAACTGCAGTATAAGGATAGTTACCTGCTGCAGTCCTGATTCTTGCTGTCTCTTTTTGTTGTTCTAATGTTCAAGCCACTCACATTTTTGGCTGAAAATTGTTTAATGAATTTCTGCCATAGAGAAAATATCACTTTGGAGTACAAGAATACTTTCCTCAATTAAAACTAGAGAATATCAAGTAAACCCAGGCTAATTGTTGAAAGTTTGTTTTGGCATGTTCCCTTCTGAAACATATAGTCACCAGATGCTTATAGCTACCTTCTTTTATATTTGGGATTCTTTTTGATACTTTTTTGTTTTAGTTGTTTGCATATGCATTTCAAAGAAATGAGCTTATGTGTCTCCAATTCTCTCTCAAAAGTTGTTCCACGCAGAGCAGAGACTGCAAAGAGCCCAGCTCCAGCTGAAAGAGATGCATCATGCAGTAGTGGATTCAAAACCTGAAAGTAAGTAGTAATCTATAAAGGCTGGGGGTTTACACTTCTCTGTTAGAAAAGAAATAAAAACTGGATGACCGTCAGTAATACGGTACTGCCAAAAAGCATATAGGAACTTAAGAGAATCTAAAGAAAGAAATAACTTGTGTTCTAAAGGCACATGCTGGAGATTGTAAGGCTGAATGTGCCTTGCCACAAAAAGCCAGGGAGACAATCACAAGGGAAGATGGTATCAGTCATATTTTTGAGGTCCACTTTTTAAAAAATCTTAAAACAGTTAAATACTGAATACTAACCATAATGCTCTGCAAGAAAAGAACAGTTGGAACTACAAAGGGTTGGAAAAAGCAGAAGCCTCTTACTAAATCAGAAGTTTGTCTTTCCAAAGGTTTTATGCGTTTTGTATTTGTAATTGGGCATTGTTGAAATACTGCCACTTAAAAATTTTCTCAGTGAATGTACAAATAAATTGAATACTATGTTTTATTCAGTGTAGACTTGTTTTTCTAGTTGCCTTCTATAAAATATTTGTTTGAAAAGCTTTAAGGCCTGTTTCTTATTGTAGTGCAATTTTGTGTTGGTAGTTTTGTATGGTACCACAAATAAAGCTACTTCCTAATTAAGCTTTTTTTATAGATCATGGATTATATATATTCATATATACACACACACATTCTTATATATTATTATAAGTATATATAATATATACTAGATATATCTATATTAAAGCCTATATATTTATATATGAATATATTTGTTTACATATGAAAATACTTTGTTCTCATGATACAGCTGTAGCTGATTGAGTTGTATGTTGCTGTATTACATTAATAACAGGAAGATTGCTTCTCCTCGTTTTCGGTGATATCTCAGTCTGCAAATAACCTCAGCAAAATAAATTATACTACTTGTGAAGTAAGTTAGTAGTCTATGATCATTTATAAAAATAGCAGGTGGGAAGGAATTGCGGTTACTAGATAAATATGTAACTAACTGTCTCCAATTTTACAACCTCTAGGTTCCTTAATCACTTTGAAGAAAATGTAACAAGGATTAGCCTGGCAGTTTGACAACAAAACTGGGAGTCAGTTTAGGGTTCAGTGTTTCAGATATATGTGATCTATATATGATCTATGATATAGATCTATATCTCTATATATGGCAAATCACTTAACCCCTTTCAGTTTGTCTCTTGCACTTAGTTATTAATAACACATCACAGGACTGATAGAGGTTTTCTGTAGGGTTGATTTATAGGGAAATACTTTACTGTACGTAAAGTAGTGTGAAGGTATAAAACTCTGAATGGTCCTTTTCACAGGGCTTTTCCAGTTGCCTTCTAAGTGGCTGTGGTAAAAAAATGCCATGGAATGATTTTTGTTGTATGTATAAATTACTTCCAAAATTATAGAATCTGACTATTTATTGATTTAAAATTAGTAAAGTAGGTCATTGTCCTACTCTTTCAAGTACATTTAATATTCCAGTTGCATCACATAACTGCTTTGGCAGCTATTTTGAGTTAGAGAATTTTTTTCAGTCACCAGCACGTTGCTTTGTTATTACTTTGTGATTTTACTTTAATTTTTTTACGATCCTCATCAGCCACTGAACCACAAATGGACCTAAAAGAGTATCTGAACTGTCTTCTTTACTCAAAGGGACTTGCAGTGGATTTTATAACTGTTCCATTTTTGCAGTAGCTATCAGAGAGTTTATACAGCAAAGCTGTGTCAACATTTCTAGTTCAGTTCCTGGGTTTTTTTTAAGGCCAATGGAAACTTGATGGGTTCAGTTCACAGAAGCAAAGGTAACATAATAAAAAGCCAGTAAATATGTCATTTAATCATTGAGATGAAAATAAAGATAAAGTTAACATATCTAATTTCCTTAAGTCCTGCTTGCAGGGGAAAAAAGTGTTTAAATGTTCTGAAGAAAAACTTGGAGTCATTACTTAAGAAAACTTGTGTTGAAATTTTGCCCAAAGACTTCAGGACTTAGCTTTGTAATTGCTTTTTCCCCATAGTAGTTACAAAGACACTGCCTGTAGTAGCAATTACAGAATGCCAACTGTGTTTTTTAAATAATTGAAATTAGGTGACCACAGTGCACTGAATAAGATTCAAATTATTTTAAAAGCTTTGTTGGTCTACAGTTTGCACAATTTATTTTTATTTTAAAAATTCCTTTTGGCTGCAGTTTGGTACCTCAACTGCCTACTTGCATCAGTATAGCTTGTATGCTAACAATTCAGTGGCTGGTTGGTAGGTGTGGATTTTCACTGGAAGTTAGAACTTTCCTTTAAAATAATTTTCTTACATTTTTCATACTTCAGGTGTTTTTGCTTCCAAAGCAAGATAAAATGATAAAAGTTGTTGCTAATGAGTAGAAGCTTTTTTGTCTGTCTTACAGATGCATGCTCCTTTCGTTACTTAATCTTATTATGAATTTAGGATGAAGTACTTTAAAGACATGTAAAGGCACTCTTTAGGAACTAGCACATATTTATGAGTATTGTTAACATGCAATTAGCATCAGTCTGCTTTAGCTGTGCCAGGAAAATACAGCTTGTGGTTAGTAGGTTTTTAACTTTTAGAAATATAATATTTAGAAGACTTTCTATTGTATCATGAAAAACAGTTGATTGTTTTGAGATGTTTTGTAGTCTAAAATTAATCATACTGGTTTCCACAGTACACTCCTTCCCTGTTTATTAACTTCAGTACTACTCAGTATGTTGTTTGCCTATAGAGAGGCAGTTGCTGCTGGTAGCAGTAAGTAACATGAATTTGCAGTTTCTGGGTTTTTTGTTGTTGTTCTGGACACGAATAGTATTTTTATTAACACTGACCACTAGTTTGAATAACCTAGCTCATGCTTTCTCAGCAAGATTGTCATCTTTTTGCTTTGATTATCTCTGCTGGCACAAACACAAATTGTTAACGCCAAGAAGTGAACTGAATTACTGAAATTCTTGATCTCTGTCCATTTTACAGAACATTATTGTTCACTTTATTGGCAGAAATATGAAGAAGTGGATGACTAGCTTGAAAATATTGATTGAAAGAATGTGTTAAGATGATCGTTGTTGATAAACAGTGAAATGTATAATTTATATACTTCATTAAGTTCATATGTAGTAATAGATTTAGAACACAGAACTTCAAAGTTCTTCGGTCAAAGAGTAATTGCTTTATATAGATATCTATTTTAAGTCATTCTGAACACTTGATGAAAAATAGAAATTTAGGAATTATTCAATTATTCAAGAAATTATTCAAATATACCATTTGAATGAAAACATAAACATTCTTCTTTTCCACAGAACTATCTTTCCCTAAAATTCCAAGTTTAAATGATCTCCACTAACACTGCAGACCACATTACAATTAAAGTTATAGGTGTATTTGGTAAAGGAAAATGGCTTAGGTGGAATTTTATAATAAATAAAATAATTTAGAGATGGAAATTAAATCACTATCAGTTGCTGCAAGGTCAGGGGGAAAGCACTTTTAAGCTAACTTGATATCTTTGATGAGAATACAAGTCTGGTTGGGAAGATAATAGTATTGCTGTGGTTGACTTTTTTTAAGACCATTGACTCTTTATTTGCACCCCATTTTGAAGAACAAACAAGGAAGCAAAAATTCAACGTGACCTGTGTTAAAAGGACTAAAAGGAAACTGAAAATTTTGGAAAGGAATTAATCAGGGAATCATCTCTGAGTGGATGTGTTTCTAATCAGGACATGCAGAAATCAGTGTTTGGCTCTTTTTTTGTTTAGTATTTACATCAGATACCTGAAAAAAAAAAAAGCAAATGATCAATAGTGAAATTGTCAGATTAAATTAAAATTGGGGAAATGACTGAATAAAGAGGAGGGCAGACTGTTGATTCAAAGTGAACTTAATCACTTAGGAAGTGTTGTGGTTTAACTGCAGCCAGCAACTAAGCACCACGCAGCTGCTCACTCACTTCCCCCCACCCAGTGGGATGGGGGAGAGAATTGGAAGGAAAAAGGTAAAACTCATGGGCTGAGATAAGAACAGTTTAATAGAACAGAAAGGAAGAAACTAATAATGATAATAATAAGAGTAGTAAAATGACAATAATAATAATAATAATAAAAGAATTGGAATACACAAAACAAGTGATGCACAATGCAATTGCTTACCACTCGCCAACTGATGCCCAGTTAGTTCCAGAGCAGCGATCCCCGCCCAGGCCAACTCCCCCCAGTTTATATACTGGACATGATGTCACATGGTATGGAATACCCCTTTGGCCAGTTTGGGTCAGCTGCCCTGACTGTGTCCCTTCCCAACTTCTTGTGCCCCTCCAGCCTTCTTGCTGGCTGAGCCTGAGAAGGTGAAGAATCCTTGACTTGGTGTAAACACTCCTTAGCAACAACTGCAAACATCAGTGTTATCAACATTCTTCTCATACTGAATCCAAAACATAACACTATACCAGCTACTAGAAAGAAAATGAACTCTATCCCAGCCGAAACCAGGACAGGAAGCCAAGCCCATGCCAAGAGTATGTATTTTAAGGAATAGCCAAATGCCATGGTATTCCTCTAGGAATAATGTACATGCTGTGTAGTTACAGCATGCGGGACTCTTCCCTAAGAAGTGACTCTGAAAAGGACTTGTGGGTCTTGGTGTAAAAATGGTAGAACTGGAGCTCCCAGTGTCAAAGATTTGGTGCTATCCGTGCATTTATTTATGGAAGAAAATGGAATAGGAGAGTTATTACCTCTCTTTTTAGCTCTGATATGTCCATCACTGCAATGCTGTCCATTGATGAGACTTCAAGAAGAACGTTGAAAGGTCAGAGAGATTCCAGAGACCATCAATAATAATTATAAACATGGAAAGTGTAACTTAGAATGGCAAATTCAGGAAGTTTTTTAGTTTTTCAAGGAGATATCAAAGGGATGATTTGATCATTATCTGTCAGTGTTTGCATGTCCCAGACCTCTGTTTAGTACAGGGAAATTGGAAGTTGTATCATTGGAAGCTGTGGATGGAATCATTTCAATGCTCTGTTATTGAGGATGGTTGCAGAAAGGGAAGTGAAGGCTTTGATATAAGTGAATGCCCTGCGGAAATCTGTTCTAGACCAGCCTTTGTCATGGCCTTCCTATGTGATATTAAACAAAGTGTTGGCAGATAGTCTATAAAATGAGTGCTTATCTTTCTTTTAGTTTTTCTTTTTTTCCCCTTTTTTAAAAAAATCAGTTATTGTTGCAAGTGGTTTTGGTATAGAATGCAAAATTGGTAGCCTGTAGAGGGAAAAGAAGTAGGAAAAGAAATAGGAATCTGAGTGCAAGGTGAATCAAGTTTTAGATCCATTAGCAGAATTATGCAGAGGAACTTGCCTCTTTCCTACATGACTGAGCAAGCAGTAAGAAACTCTTTCTCCCATCCTTCTCTTTGTAATAATAATAATAAAAAAAGTTGAATGGAAAACATGAGGAGTTGCTGTTAATAGCTCCCCACATGTAAATACGTGGTTGGCAGAACCTTGCTAAAATAACCTTAGGGCACAGAGCCAGACTTTCTGTCCAGCTTACGTATGTAGATTTTGTAACCATAAGTCAATGTTAAAACATTAAAAACAGAATTTATATGTGTAATGGAAAGATTTAAAGTATGCTTGCTTTTCTTTCCTCTAGCCTGGGAATTTGATAAAAGAATGTTTTTCACTGAAAAAAAATTAAAACAAGAGCTGCCCTATGTTTTGTTTTTTAAGGTTCTGTTAAGCAGCAAAAATAGTTCTTAGGTAGTTACTTCTCCATATGTTGAATTGTAGGGGAGGAAAAATATATCCAAAGTATTTAGGAATGAAACCACATTAGTCATGAGGGATGATGACATCATTGTGTCTTTCCTCATCGAGATGTCAAGTTTTAACTTGCTTCATTGCTTGTTGCACTGTCAAGAGTAAGCATGATGTAGAACCAGTCAGTGTTTAAAAGAAGTTGGTAATAGCGCTTAGGTTATCTGAGAAATAAATCTAGATAGTGATCAAGGTTATACCCTGTGAAGTCAGAAGGTCCCCACTCTTATGAAAGCAATTGTTTAGGTGTGGTTATTTCCTTAGTTAAGTGTGATATCTACAATAAATTATTTAGGCATGTACATTTTTATAAGAAAACTGGAGTAGTTCAAGAAATAAAGTATAGCCTATGTATGCAGATTATTTTTGCCACTAAGAGGAAAATAAGAAATTAGTTTGATGAAATAAAAATATTAATATTTAATATCAGAATAATTTAATTGCTATCACTTTGATTTCCACACCAAAGATCTTGGTTATAAATATCAAACTGGGAGTTGCGTTCCTAGTCAGTTCTGAGGCGATAATTCAGCTCACAGTGTACGTGGGAAGCTTTGCTGCATTTGCAGGGGTGGTAGATTTCTAGTGAGACATTAAAATGTGGTCCCTCCTGCCCAGCTCTGTCATGGGCTGAGGAAGAGTGGAATCAAGTGCTTCTGGAAGAACAAAATGGGAATTCTCTCTTACTAAGTCCAAGTGTGTCTCTCGGGGTATAGCTGTAGTGCCAAGTACATAATGGCTATTGCATACATAGAGTAAGTCCACTTACCATTCTGAAACCAGTATTGATGCTGTTTGTTTCACACAAGATAAATGAGCTTTCCACGAAGGGGAAAAGATCATGTGGTAGTGTTGCTTTTCATAAACACAGAAATCAATAAACTAAACTGCTGGAAAAGAGGAATTCCCACTCATTTTTAGTTTGTGTTGACCTGACTTTGTTAGCAACACTGCTTTCCCTAGGGTCTGTTTTCTTTCTTCTAGTTCTTGAGGCTTTCTCAAGAACTAATGGTTTATTTCCTCTCTGGCAGCTAAACCAAGTAGTTTTTCTTTCAGTCTGAGCTGGGAGCAGAGGGTGAGGAGGATCTTTCAGTATGGTGTTTCTAGAGATAAATAGTGGCAGAATAATGGCGGCCCTTTTCCTAGGCTTGTATTTCACTTTGTTCTGACCTTCTCCTTTTGTCAGTCAGTGGTATGGTCGGCAGGCTTTTTAGCCAGAGAACCAAAAACTCTGCTTTCACCTACGTCCCTTCCCATCTCTGTTTCAGCAGCAGCAGCTGTACTATTGTATCTCTGTACTCAAGATTTTCTGTTTGTGCAGTATGTGAAAGAGGCAGAGATTGTGAATTTCTTGGTTTTCTTGGCATTTCATGCCAATTCCATATTCTCCCAAATATGGAGAGAATCCTCCCAGCCCAAAACCCCAACTCTAGCAAGTAGTTTTAAAAAGTTCCTAGGATACTTACCCCTTAGTCATCTAGATAATGAAAAATATTCTGAAATACCTATTCCTACTCTCATCTGACATATAACTTCCAAATCTTACAGTCATCCTTGGCACAGGTGTCTCGGAAGAGTAATTGCACTAAACTGCCTGTTGTAGACTGTGTAATGTAATTTAAATAGATGCTTTATTCTATTCTGCTGCATTTTTCTAGCTGTATATTGTTCTTATCTGAATGTACCTGTGTTTATTTATAAGTTATCTGTTAAGGAGGCTAAATTACTCTACTTAGCAAGAGCCAAGTCGTCATAAGCATGGTAAGATGCAGTGTGCATCAGGCTTGTGTAGAGCAAAATTTATAAATGTGGTTGCTTTTCTCAACAGAATTTTTGACGTTACTAAGCAATTCCTTCTTGTTTTTTCTATTTTATTATTTTTTTCAGCATTCTCAGTCTATATACTGTCCTGAGATTAAACACTTGTTCTTACAAGAAAAAATAGTGCGCTATTTAGAGAGACAATTTATAAGTGTTCCAGCAATGTAAAAGACCCTTAAAGTAGGCATACATTAAATTCTGCTCATTGTAAGGCCTTTTTAGATGCCAGATTAGAATAAAGTTTTATTTTAAGGGATAATTTCCAAGGATATAACAAATCTATACATGAGCTAGGCCAAATTAAGATCTTTGTACAGATAAAGGATTCACACAGAGATAATTTCTGTCTGTAAATGAAGAAATTCACATGAAACAATGACCCATGCAATCTGTGAGTAGGATCAGCTTCAGGATGCTTCCTCCACTGCTCCAGCCAAGGAAATTCCAAGGGATACAAGCTTTGAAAAATCTCTGAGCAAGTTAGCATAGCTGTGATGTTCTTTGCTGTCCCTCATCTTGCAAATGCATAAGCAACCAAAGTCTAGCTCTTAACTTCTCAAATTTCAGAAGAATGTAATTCACAACACAAAAAATGTAACATAGAGTCTAGTATCTTGATGTAGGACACACATAGGGTTAATGTCTTTCTATATCAATGCTGCATGTTGAATTTTGCATCTGATTCAGCTAGAATTTCACGTAAGAAGGGTTTAACTTGTTTATTGATGAAAAGAATCTGTCAAGGAGTTAATAGTTATGTGTTAGAGATACAGATGGATAATAATACCTATTATATTGCTGAACATCCAGATTAAAAATCTAAATCAAGTAACTACCTGTTTCTTTAAGCGTTGAAAAGAAGTCTCAAATGTTATGCTGTTGTTATTGTAATTGCTGCTAAATTTAATGTGTTGGTGAAATCAAACTTAATTATCTGCTACATTACTTTTATAGACACACACTGATTTAATTTGTTTTTAAGGTTTAATGAAGAAACTAGAAGAGGAGATAAATTTCAATTCATACTTGGTTACTGAAAAAATACCTAGAGAGCTTGAAAGTAAGAAGAATTCAACATATTTCCTACAAAAGGTGGTTGCAGAGCCAGCTATGAGTCAATCTGATCTCAATGCACTTGAAATCAAGGTAAGTTGACAAGGTCACACTTAATTTGTGTTCTGTAGCATGGTCAAAGGTTCTTGTACACTGTAGTTTTCTTACCCCTACTTTATATCCTTGAGAAAATGTTTCATTCCCAAAAGAACATCCCTTCAGTTGTAAAACAAAAGATGTGTTAATCACTAAATGCAAACTCTCAGATAAGTTTTTTTAAAAAACCACAAAACAAACAAAAACAAAGAAACAAAGAAACCCCAAACCAAACCCAACCCTATCCTTAAATGCTACTTAGAAAATTGTGTTAGCAATTTGCTATGGTATGAGCAGAGATGTTAATTTAGCACTAAAGGTTTGGTTTTTCTTCTCTTCAGATTTCACTTGTTTTAAACTCACTGACATCAAGGGAGTTTATACCAACATATAGAGAGTATTTATGGAGTGGTAAACAACATTCTCCAAGTGATACATCTTCACAACATTATGTGTTAATCAATGTGCAATGGCTCAGAACTCCTTAGTGTTTGGAATAGGTCTGCATCATTTGTCTTGGTAAGACCAAAGGAAATTTGGGGATCAAATACTTGATTTACCTGTCCAGATTTTTTCAGAAGTTAAAAGCAAATGGTGTTAGAATGACCAAAAATCCTTATTTGTAGTATGTATTCAAACTGTGCAGAGGGATTTGTTGCCCCAGAAGTACATTTATACATTTCACTCAATGAAGTTTTCATATTTGCATAATCCTAAATGAAAGATTAAATACGTAATACTATGTTCTAGAAGAATTTAGAGGAATGCTAATTATTAGTATTTCTGTTGGTGATGATGAAGATTTACAACAATGTTAGCTAGGGTAGGAAGACTAGTCCTACATACTACTAGGTACAGTGTTCAGTCTAAATGTCCTCTCCTTTTACCAGTTGTTTTTTAATATTCTTAGGATCTCCAACTCGGGCTTTGCTGTGAAATATAGATAATGAGGAAAACAGAGTATTTGTAATAGATCGGAGAATGATTTACCTGTGGGCATGAGGGCTGCCATCCACCATTCTTCCTGAGTCTTGAAGCAGAGAGAGGTTCAGCAACTCCCTCAACATCATAGTAACTTGTGCATTCACACACAGAACATGGCAAAGTAATAAAGAAATGCTCACAGGTTTTTTGGATCAGACAAGAATCAGCAGTCAAGTGTCATCAAGAATACATTCTGTTTTAAGGTTAAGACTACTTTTTACAAAAGTAAAATCAGTGACAGCCTAATGCCATTTTGGATTCTGATCATTATACTTCTAAGGATGACAGCATTATTAAATGGTAGATCAGGTCTCAAATAATAATAAACTAGCTCTGTGATTCAGCCTTTGCTTTCGTAGTTTATTTCTTCTAATCAAAACAATATTTGTGGTTGCAGTAACTTCTTTTAGGCATAGTTGAAGCCCTGTTTTGCACCTTTCTTTTCCAAGACTATTGTTGGGGTTTTGGCAATATTTTAAAGAACATCAAGGTGGTTTTTTTTCTCTTTCTCCATGAGGTAACCTTTTAATTTGTTATATTTTGGAAGTATGTTCTTAATAGATAATAAAAATATGTCATATACTTGGCTGTTATCACAGCATGGCCTTAGACAGCATTTTTTTTTTTTAAAGTCAGTCTTCTATTAAAAAGGAGCTGAACTGCACTAAGCATGCTACTATCATGCGTTTTATAATGTATAAAACAGGACTTTATTCACAGAAGGGAATTCTTATGCCATCTTCAAATTCAGGCCTGTTCTACCGCTTACAGGCTTTTGTAAAGGAATAGAATTTACAGGAGATATTTTTTCCAGGTGCTGGAGTATTTTTAGTCCTATTGAGCACTTTATTGAAATACTTAGCTTTCAAAGTACACGGATATTGCTCATAGAAATGTTAGGGTAATGCCCAGCACTGTACCTGCGTTACATTTTGACTTCATTGGATTTCAGTACATATTTACACTGCTTGCTTATCAGCACTCATCTAGTTAGCAGAGAATTAAAGGAAGGTTGCTAGGGCTGTGGTTTCCATGGCTGATGGGAGTCCCAGTGTAGCATTAAGTCAGGACTGGAAAAGCTGGAGTCAGTACACTAGTGTAGCTGTTTATGAGTTTCCAGATGCAGTAGGCTCTAAAGCTTCAGCTAGAATGAAGATCAACAATTTGAGATTATGGATAAACGGGTGCATTTTGCAGCAGTAGAAAGAAGGTACCATAGAGCTGGAATATGGTGGTCTGTGACTCTTCAAAACATTGATGAAATTTTATATCACTTAGTCTTTATTTGCTCCCCTTTAAACTTTTGATAAATGGTTGAGTGAAAAGGATTTTTAGTTAATATTGATAAAATTACATTTTTCACATAGTATGTGACATCAGTCTTTTTTCTGTCTGTACCAATTCACATGCATTTTTCTCTCCACGTGTACCAGTTTACTTCATTTTCAGGGCCAACGTCATGCTTCTGCCTTATCATAAAGGCACAGAACTGGAAATCCAAAAACACAACCTCTTCCTGGCCAACACTTAATGACTCATTGAGTTTTTTGGGTTTGTTTCTGTGTTTTAAAAATGGAACTAGCTGGATTGTAAATCTCGTTTGCAAAGCCTTTAATTCTTGGAGAAGACAAAGAAATAAAGCTCCGTTTCCTTAGTTTTCTATTCTGTCTTGCAGATAAATGAAGTGAACGCACAAATTAATCAGCTTATTGAGAAAAGAATGATGAAGTATGAGCCAATTGATAGTAAATTTTCCATGTATCGCCAACAGGTAAGAAGGAACAAAATATTTTTTAAGCAGAAGCAGTAGAGCAATTTCAGTCACTGATTGTCTTCCATACTGATTTTTTTTCTTTAATTTATTTAGCATAAATAAGTAGAAATACATAATAATGGAAGACAAAAAGAAAATAAATAGCTGTTGAACATATGTATGTTTAGCGCTGAGTCAAACAATTGCTTTCAGTCATGTTAGGGAGTAGGACTGCTGTCCTTAAGCTGTTAGGTGTTGCCCTTAAGCTGTTAGGTGTTGCCCTTCAGCTGCATCACAGTAATTCTGGAAGGATCATTTTAGAGGAGCTATTTTGGTAAAGCTCCAGCTGTGGACAGATTCTTGAAAGGGAGCATGTGGGCTGACTGCTGCAGTCAGACCTGGATGCAAGGCTTGCTTTCAGTTATATCCCTTGCTTGTGTTTGACCACGTGCTATCTTTCCCGTTGCATCTATTAAGAAGGTATTTTTTGATTTTTCATCTTTTTTGATTTTTCATCCTGAGGCTATAAAATAGTCTTTCTATAAAATAGGCTGTCTAGTCTTAGTAAATTCACAAGTTATAAAGAGGATTTATGAACTCTGAGATTTTCAGAGCTTACGCAGAAATGTAAGTGATTTCTTTTCCAGGCAACCTGTACCGCTGCTAATTTTATTGAAGATTTTCATGATGATACAATGATGGTTTAAAAAAATAAAAAGGCTTAAGTAAAATGTATCAGTGGGAGGAAAAAAATTGTGATAAAATATATACTGCAGTTCAATCACATATGCAATATGAAACGCACCATTTTGTTTTGTAAGAGATGCTCTTCTTCTCTAAAGAAAAGCCTGCTACAGTAATGTGCTGGTACCAAAGCACCAACTGGCTTGTGATATAATTATGTTCAATGTTCAATGGAGGAACCACTCCAGGAGTTCAGGTTGCTGCTGTGAGTTGAAGGCATATGGTGGTCTTTGCTTTTTTCTGCTAGGGATGGGCTTCTGTTTCACAAAATAATCATATATATTGTACCACAATTTGTCACTGCAGATATCTTGTGAAGCAAAGAGCTGAGATACTACCCCAGCAGAATTCTGTTAGATATATTTTTGGAAATAAAGCTGGTCCTTTTAACCTAGTGTGAGAAAGCCAGTGTGTATTTTGCTTCATTTTTTCTTAAGTTTTCCCTTTCATATGAAGAAACTAACCATGCCTCCAAATTCATGCACATGCATCTAAATTAATGTGTTGTGTTATTTTAAAATATTTTAAAATAGTATACTTTGGCAAGATAAAAATGCCTTTTTTTTTCCCCTGAACTAATGTATACTTATGTTCCCAAATCTGTTAGCTTCTGGTCAAATGTTAGGTACTATTAAATATTCCGTCTTTTATAAAATATTATTTTTTAAATGCTTTATCTTCTAGACTCAAAAAAAAAAAAGAATAATCTGTAATCTACACTATTTCTGTACCGTATTGCTTTATTCATTGTCTTCTAGCTATTTGCCAAGATTTAGTGGCTCAGTTCTGCTGTTAGTATAACATATTTCTGTAGGTTGGAGTAGGTTGGAGTTATAAAAATCTGTATTATGGCATTTGTGAAATCTTGGATAACTTTCCAGTTAAGCCATGTTGGTGTATCTTACATATGCACAAAAAGGGACTAAGCAGAAGAAATGGAGCTGCTAAAATGCCTACCTTTTTCTTCAATGAAAATGAAAAAATGAGGTGAAGAAATGTAAATCTAAAATGTAAAATATATCAACATGAATCCAGGAAAAAAGGGTATGCAAGAAATCTCGGCCATACTGAAGAAAGTTGGGAGTCTGCAGTCAGCTTGAATGAAGTTGTGGTTTAACCCACTGTATATAATGTGTAATCAATGCTTTTTTCTTTGCAGTGAGACATGCTCACATTTCTTAATGAAAATCAGTTTCTGACAGTTAAAATGTGTTTTCAGTGGTGCAATGCCTGAAATTTAATGGATTATGTTTTACTAATGATTAAACAAGGCAATTTTTACTTTACTTGTCCATATCCATTTTTAATGATCATGCAGGCATCTATAATTTCCCGGAAAAAGGAAGCCAAGGCAGAAGAACTTCAGGCTGCTAAGGAAGAGATGGCCAGCGCTGAAAGGCAGATGCTGCAGAAGACCAATCAGGCCCATGAGTTAGAAGGCTCTGAAGTTCTGAAAGGGGATGAGGTATGCAATATAACAGTGGATATAAGGAAGAGGAAATTTTTAAGAGATGGATCAATTTTTGTTAACTCACAATTTCCTTTTAACTTTACATTGCAATAACTGCTTCTACAGTATCTTATCCTTTTTTCTAGTATGTTGTCAAACTACATGGCCTCAGCATTGCAACAGATTGGCCTCTGTTTTTTTAATGCACATATTTTGTCATCAAATTCCAAAATTAACATATTTGAAGACTTTTTTTTTTTTTAAAATGTGCAGATACTACAATGCTGTCCGGTGCTTTCAAATGCTTTCCGATATTTATACTGCAGCAGTGCTTGATTTGTAGCTATTTTCAAAGTAATAATTTCAGTTCTTCACATTGTACCTAATAGATTGCAAGGTATATGAGGACTTAATGTTGGGGTGTCTTAACGTCTCAGACTCTGAGTCAAAATAATGTCAATATCATCACAATGGTATGATGGTAAATAACTAATTATAAAAGTCAACGAGACTAATGAAGGGATTAGAAGTTCAAGTGATAAGTCCGGTAGATCAATTTTATTATTTGATGTATAATAAAAATCTGCTTTACTATCTGTTCTCTATATGATATATGATCATAAAGCATAATACCAGCAATTACCAGAAACGCAGTTAATCCTGTTGTATTTACTACCCACAAAAGTTTTTCCTTAAAAAAAATTCTCCCAGACCCTCCTGAAGTTTATCTGCCATACAGACTTTGACTAGCACAATCAGCGTAGCTCAGGCAAAGTTATATTTGAAGCTGTATTTATCAAAGCAGCTTTTTCTTCTTCAAAAGTTTGCAAAGAATAAGGCTGCTGCAGCTGGGTAGTGGTTTGTCAGCAAAATGAATTGACTTTTCTTAAGACAATAATTTTTCTCAGCTTGGAAAAAGCCTGCTAAGTGTACTTACAGGCAGAATCACTCAAGCAAAGAGTATTTTAGCTGCATCTTTCTCTGACTTAATATATCTTTTCATTTCCTCCATATTGTGTTAATTTGCACTGCCATCATTTATCAAGAGTAACACTCTTCGCTTTCTTTTTCTTTGTCTGTTTCTGTGCTTTTTTTACATACTACTCAATACAGGGAACGCCCTTTGTAGAAGGAACTCCCTTCCTGATCCCATGCCTGCTCCACAAAAATCAATTTTCTTTTAGAGGAGTTTTAAAGAGTGAATCAAGTATGGAAACATGGATGTGTACACTCATGCATTAAGGCTTCCTGTATAATATGGAATACATGCAAATTTCACTTGTGCCTTCTTGCCTTTCTTCCCTTCTGTAAATCAAGATGAAAACTACCGGTGGAAGCAAAGGCACAGAGACTTTGAAGAATTAAGATGTTGATTTCTCTTACCATAACATACTATACATATTCCATACGTGTTCCGTAGGTAGCAATAGTAAGACCACCACTGCATTAGATTTCCCTCCACTACAAGGTTTTCAACCCCAGTGGTCATGGCATGTTGCTAAAGTGTTTGACAACTTTTTAAGTAAAAATAAAAACAGAAAAAAGACAATCTGTGTTCCATGACATGTGATGGGAAAGAAGTGTTTAATTAACAAGAATGCATTACCGAGACAGCAACACATGTTTTACATTATCTGTAAATGCACTGTAAGGTGAGAAATAATTCATGTTGTGCCTGTTCTTGAGGGGGACAACGTACTCTGATCCACAGTAATTCAAGGAGAGCTGAATAGGAGGGAAACATGGTTACAGAACCTCCTAAGAGTCTTAATAATGAAAAATTCAAGTTAATTGTCTGACACAAGGAGGAGGTTCAAGACAGAAAAAAAGGCAAGACCTATTCTGAACATAACCTGCATTCCTTTTGTTCAAATATGTTCTGCTTTTGACATTTTAAACCTTTTCAAGTCTTCATTTTGAGGAGTGAAGAACAAATGACTGAGCACTTTGGACAAAACCATCAGCTTAAAATAAGAAGTGTTTGTCTTTTCGTAAGAAGCATTTCCTGTTTTGTAAAATACTTTCTGATCATTGCCCCAAGGAAGCTAGTATTATACAATCCGTGTCCTGTTCTTGTTTATTACTTCATTAGGTACACCATAGTGGTACTTATGGGCCACAGTGTAAAGCAGTAAAAAGAGTGTTTCCTATGGCTAAAAACTAGGAAAGGATTTGAATTCTTGATGATTTTGACAGTTTCTTTTTCAAAGGTCGCAGTTTCCTCATCTGGAAAATGGAGATAGTGATATTGAATTCTTTTGTAAATGTCTGCTGCCAAAAATGCTGCATGGGACCTTGGTACTATAGTCTTTGTATCTCCTTAAAGTACATTGCAAACGTATTTTATAGAAATAGTCCTGCTTCAGAGGCTAGGTTGTGAGAAGACAGGACTGATAGATGAGATAAATAAGTTGGCAGGGAAGAGGTGATGAAGCAAAAGTGAAGTGAATAGGTTATCTCTCATCAGTAAAAGTCTCAGTTCATCACTCACCAGACAACCTTTTGGTATAGATTTGTTTCTGATATGTTATGCTTTTAAATTTGTATTTTCTGATTCAGTGCTCTGTTACTCCAGCTTGGAGCCAATACAGAAGGAAAGCTTGATTAATGCAGTAGCGTTGAGTCACTGTTGCAATACGTGTGTCCAATGGGGACAGAAAGAGGTTGTCCATTCAACCTTCACTCTGCACTCTCTGACAACCGAGAGCGTCCTTATGCTTTCTTGTTGCAGTCACACACATTTTACATTTAGTTCCTCCATTTTCAAAAAGGAAGAAAGAGGGGGTTTTAACAAATAGTTTTGCTGTGTTAAGTTTAAAACAGGCTTTTAATACTGCCATGTTTAACCTATCTAAATGCTACAGTTAAAGAATTATTTTTCTCCTATACCCAGTATTTCTCACCTTCTCTTTGTCTGGCTTTGCTGTATCCTCTCATATCATGGCACTCACAAGGCTTGGCAATCAAAGAATCAGTGCCTTCCTAGCTTGTGCTCCCGTACCAGTATTTGGATCTCCAGTTGAAGTCTTCTTAGCACTTCATTCACCAAAAGGTCAATCCTGGCTTAAGTTTTTAGGTGCTAGTGTTTTGCTTTCTTCTCTAATCATAAAAAGGAATGTGAGAGCATTCCAGTTGGTTGGAGAGGTTGTACACCTAGATACAACTTAGAAGAAAGAGCAGGGAATAACCAATTCATTTACATCGAGCACAAAAAGGTAGGAATAAATTGTCTGCTTCAGGGATTATGAAATCTTTTTAAGTACTTCAAACAAAGTACAATGAGCATGGGGCAGTTGGCAGGCTCCTAGCTGCAGCTGTCAGATCCTGAAAATTAGGGAATCAAATGTTGACACTTAGAAGGCTAGATGGTTCAATTACAAGTGATCCTAGGTAAAGCTGTGATATTTTTAGCTCTTTACACAATGCATTGTACTTTTCAGAGTTCAGCATAGGGCCCCAAGAACCTAGACTTTCCTAAGGTATCAGAATAGAATAGTATCATAGCCGTGCTTAGCTACAGTAGTTGAAATGAATATGTTTTTGAGAACGTGGCATAGAAAGTTCTATCAGCTTGTTAACAGATATGTGACGTTTGCATATTCATTTATGTAAGGAGTTTAATTTTTTTCATACAAATGCTCATCCATGCCTACCTGCCCCCTGGTAAAACAATATAAAAAAATGTTTCAATGTGCAAACAAAGAAAACAGTCAGTCTTGGACCATAGATCTTGTCACTTTTCCTCTAAAACTGTCAGGTCCATCTGAATCCACCGGAAACAGTTATCGAGCTCCAAACTAGGTGGATGGATTTCTAAGAGAGTAGCTATAAAGGAGCTCACAACTCGAACATGAAGTGGTTTAAGCGAGGACCCAGGCTATATTATCCTATCAGTTTGCTATCTTTCTCTCAACTTTTCACTAAGGTTCTAGGTACAGTTATATTTCTGTCTGTCAAAGGCTCCTTACACATTAAAATAGGAGAGTAGCTGGTAGTCAAGTTGCGAGAACAAAAGTGGCAAATCTGTAGGATTCTTACAGAAGCCAGAAGCTTTTTGCTGTAAGAAGTTAACCATAATTTAAGCCAAATGTATGCAGTGATTCAGACAAAACTGAACTGAACTGGATGCTCTTTCAGCACCCACTGGCATGAATAAATCATCAATTTTATTGATCTGTGCATTTTCAGTGATAACTGAAAGTAGTTTTTCATTATAAATATTCTGATTGATCCAAATTATTAGTAATGGCTACTTTAATACTTCTTTCCCAACCAGAAGCAAGTACTCCTAGAAGAGATATCCTACTTAATGCTAATGAAGAATTTTCCTGATTGATCTGTCCAATGAGCAGGCTGTAGAATACTTCCATTTTAACAGATTGAGATAATACTGCTCGTATCTTCTAGAAGTTTGTCCTTCTATGTATGAGTTATTAACTATATCCCACAGTGGCTGTACTAGCTTAAATTTAGAGGCTCTTTGGAAAAAGTACTGAAAATCTGTCATGATCAGGAACTTTCCTAACTGAATTTTAATACTTTGGACAGCCTGTATCCCATTAATTGGTCTAGTTAGAAAATTAAAACATCTGTTCTCAAGTCTTAATAAAAATAGAGATAGTCAGCTAAGATTTTCCGCAATTATTGTGCTTATACAAATAATTGTATTAACAAAACAGTTTATTTGGAACCTTGTTTAGATTATGCTTTTCAGAAAGAATTTTTTTTACAGTTAATACTTTATTTTCTGTAGTACTTTTGTATGAAGACTATTTTGATTACTATAACACAATCAAATTGATACAGTAATTCAGCAAATACTATTTTTAAAGATTTGACTCGAAAGTGAGGGATTAATCTGGGATTTGTTCTTTTCTGAAAACAAGCTTATCTATTTTCTCCTTTAATGATAATCTTAGAATAAGAACCTTATGAAAACTTCACATGGGGCAAATGTTAGTTTTAAGGAGACAAAATGATGGGCTTATAGTGAAAGCATAAGACTAAGCATTAGAGGGACTGAGCTTTGATCCCAATTCAGCAATGCACTGAAGCATGTGGTCAACATGCTTATGTTCTTTCCTGGGGGGGGGGGGTAACCTGCCAGACCCTGCATGGTCCTGGAGAAGCCATTTTAATAGCCGTGGTTCAATTTTGTCGTATTTAGAATTGTCGTAATACCTAATTACTTCACAAAAGTGTGGTAAGACTTAATCTGGTGATAGTGATCTCTTTCAGATTGTAATAAGTGGAGAAGCATAAAGTACTAGCATTGCTGGATTCTTTCAGTAAAAATGGAACATAATACAGGAAATCTGCCTAGGGATGCTCAATACCTGCATGCTGCAGGACATTACATGAGAGATCAAAGTCCTGTTTTCATTCACTCTATTTCATAATCTAGATTCCACGCTTGTTAGGTTACAGTCACCCATAAAAATAGCCAAGTCAAAAAGCATAATCTTTCTTTGCTTTCATTTGGATCGTTTTTATATCTCAGGGGGCTCTGACTCGGCTAGCAAACATGGGTTTCCAGGCTTGTTTACTTTAACTGCTAACTCAGTGCCAGCATTTGGTTCTTGTCCAGTCATTTAATCTTTGAAGCTTAAATAACTATTTGTGTTAAGTTGCTTGAGAAAGAAAAGCTTACTAGTGGACATAGCCTTGAATGGCACATCACTGTGGGTACTGACAGATCCATGGGAATTCTGTAGGTTGAGCCTGCCGAGTTTCTACGCAGGGAGTGGTTGACCTGGTCTATGGGAAAATGCTGCTGCACAAAAATTGATTCCTTTTGGTTAGTTAACTTTGAAGTGATACGGCTAGACAATGTTATTCTTTTGTGAACTATTCAAATTATTTAAAAGACCTTTTATGCAGTAAAATACAATGGTTTATAGCATTTTAAGGCCTTGATTTTTCATCTACATATAGATGGGAGCGTGAGATGTATGAAACTTCAGAAGTTATGCTTACACAAGTGAAAGCACTAGTGTTTTACAAGAAGCTTATTTTTAATTTTTGGAAACCTATGGAATGATTCTCAACTTTTAGGCTGAAGAAACCTAATTTTGCTATAAGACCCCTACAAGCTGCTGATTTAAGTGTAGTCAAATCTAGTAACTCCAGCTCTGAATTTGGCCCTGGATCTAAAGAAGCCTTCAGTTAGTGAGATTTTGAGGGGCTGATCTGTGCTGCCTTTGGAGTAGGTGAAGTCTTTTGAAAATTCTGCCTAACTATTGATTGATTTTCTACATATATTATCATTTTGCTACAGTTTTTTATATCTTGTTTTACCTTGTTTGCTGCAATAAAAGCTATGTGAAAGGTTAAGTTTGCTTTTAAAAAGCCAAAGATTGTGATAAAAGATAAACATTCATCTCCTAAAATGAATAGGTTTTGCATGTCAATATAAGCAACTTGTAGTTTGTTTTGGATGAAATTTTTATTATCTAGTCCTGACTTAATCAACTAATAATAGAACATAGGTGGAATCAGTTCTTTAATCAGCAAGATCCTTTGACTTCCATTGTGAAATACATTATGCCTTGAATATTGAATATGCAAATACTTTACCTCCCACTTGAGCTATTTTCAAGACCTTAAAAGTAGCTATAGAAGTGAAGAGGATAATAGTTTGCTTTTCATCCTGGGATAAACTGACAGAAAATCGTTCAGATTTGATAGCTGTATGTGGTCACATATTAAGTAAGTTTAATCCTTTACATCATTCTTTACTATATTCCACTGGTCAAATGAAATATCTCGGGAACTACTCGATCAAGACATACAACTGTGCTTCCCTTAAATTTTCCTCAGTTAATTGGAGATTGTATTTATACTTTATAATCTCTTGAAAATCACAGATAACTTGGTATTGTCTAAGCAATTAAAAAAAAAGCCTCTTGTATTAACTAAGAGGATATACTTGAATTTGCTATGAAAAATAATTAATTCTGGTAATACTATATTAAGTGTGCCAGTAATATAACAAAGACAGTATGACAGTAACAGAACTGCCTCCGCTGTGCAGTGCTGTGGCTTAGGTGACCTTGTCTATCCTTGTCCTAGGTAGTACGCACAATGTAAAATGGTATTCCAAAGCCACACATAGTCCAATCTGCATAGAGCACATTGAGTAATTTGTGGGTTTGTTCTTTCACCAAAAACGTTTATAGCTT
>JANHGO010007557.1:0-60418 GCA_024606505.1 Aquila spilogaster
AGAAATAAACCAGCCTGACATGCTTAGACCTTTAATAGAATTTAGCTTCTTAGAACTAATTAAATGTTACTTAAATGAAAAAAAAAATCCAAATACTTGGGAAAGGTGCCAATTTGACAGCTCTGGAGAATGAAATAATCTAATCATCCCCCGAGCATGGGCAGCAGGCAGGACAGGCTTCCCCCAGTAACATACCTCAAACGTGACCTGGAAAGACTGTTGACAGAAATGGGGCATACAATTGTCGTAGTCTAATGATTCCTTGCCTTTTCTGCTGAGACTGCTAAAAGGGCTCCTGCCGAGCCCCAGCTGCGGCAGCGATACGGACACCTGTCTGCTAGGAACGGCGCTGGAACCTGCCAAACTCCTGTCACCCGCTAACCACCCGCCACAGCCAGCGACTCTCAGCTCATTGCTCAGCCCGGCCTGACCCACCTTGGATATGCTCCACTCCAGCCCACGACATATAAACAGGAGGTGCTGTGTTTAGTCTGCAGGTTTGGGCTTTTGCTGCACCAGCACTCAGGCCCAAAAGGAGTCAGTCCCTGGCTGCTGCACAGAGTGGAGGCCTGGATTTTTCAGGCTCCATTGCCTAAGATAGGAGTAAAGCCTGCAGGAGAAGAGGCTTGCCATCTCTCTTCCTCTCCACACACACAGTCCTTCTGTTTGCATGCCTTTGCAACAAACCTCTGCATTGCAGTGCCCGGGGTCCCAGGCAGAGGAGGAGGAAAGGCCCCTGGGCCTCACTGTGAAACCTCTGTGGAACTGCCAAGTCTGCCTGCTTAGGCTGCAAGGGTCTAAACCAACACGGCTCGCCCCCTCGGAAATTCTGTGCACCACAATGTCTTTTACTTCTGAAACAAAGCCACACCAACCTCCCTCCTCCACTCCCAACACCACAAGGGACTGCTGAGCACAGAGGAAGCCTCACATTGCATATTAAGCCAAGAGCCTCAGACACTCCCACATCTATCTCACACAACCAGGTCCTCCTCCTCTTGTCCCAGGCTGCTTCTAGCCTCCTTTCCCCTCCCAGCCAGGCTGTCCTCCCTCATTCCTATCACGGGATGGGGCAGGAGCCAGCACAAAGTCAGTCATGTCAGAAGAGAAAATCCAATACACTGATATTGTGCAGGAGACAAGGAAGGGAACCTGCTTCTCCCAGTCCCTCAGGAGCCAGAAACTCTTCACCTTTCCCTCCCACATACTCCAAGAAACTTGCTTAATTTTCAGCACCCCAGTAATAGGCACAGAAGCAACCAGGTTCATAAGGGTTAATACTGATTACTCGCCTGAATGGTGACCTAACTACTGCCATTCCTCACTCTTAGAGGATACCCGACTACTCCTCACATCAATACATTTCAAGATGTGATGTAAATGCAGACAAACACTCATGTTTGGAGTTAACACAGTCACAAGATCCCGTGTATCATGTGTTGGCAAGCACAAGAACCAACAGCAAATGACCCACCCTTAAGCCTGACCGTTTGCTGTTAATCATTACAGGAGTGTTGCACTTTCCAGTCAGTACAATCAAAGCATGTAAGTTCTTTGAAATCCCTACACGAGATGATTCCAGCCAAGATCAGCTCCTTTACAAGTCATACAGATTTCAAGGTATGATGTCCTCCAGACGTATGAACACACGCACTGGAATGCCTTGAAAACAAGTCACTGGAAGGTTAACTACAACACCGCAACGCTAAAACAAACCTCTGCCTTAAAAACAGAAGGGGAGGCAGGAATGCCACAGCAACAGTGAAGGCAGAGATGTACTGCATGTATACAGTCTCTCAGAGATGTGTTTTTCTGTATAAACACATTCCCTAAAGCTTTTTTAATGTTTGCAATGTGTTTATAATCATGAAGAAAATCAAGGTTAGAATAGTGTTATGCCATCACGTAATTCGTGCATCCCTGGCTCTATAGGGCTGACCCTCAACACCAAGCAGATGGGGAGCTTCTAAGGGAAATCTGTGATACAGAAACAATCTGGTGTAGAAAATGTGTGGGTGCTTCAAGCAACCACAGACTTTTGTCATAGAATCATTAAGAAAGAGGTAAAACTGAGAGGCTGCACTCTCTGTGCTGCCCTCCTGTAAAGGACGATGTAAAACTGAGATCCTGGCTCTGTAAGACCGAAGTCCCACAGCTTTCTCTAGAGATCAGCTTGCTAGCTCTTCTGCCCTGGCTCCATTCTTGTTGAGGTCATTCCATTCTGCCTCCCCACATTCCTTTCTGGAAGAAATCAAGAGCAAATACACTCTTCAAAGTGTTTGCTGCCTCCAGGAAATGGATACTACTGTATTCACAGATAATTTTAAAACTTTCCAGCCATTGCTCATCAATTTGAGCTCCATTAACATAAATAGTAACAGTTTACCTTTATTTTTTGAGTTCATAATCACTCAAAATATTCTGCATGAACTGTAAGAGACACCAAACAGGTTTGTTACACTTTTAAGCCCTTAACATAGGATCGTATTTAGGACACTGTAAAGGGGGAAGAAAAAAGGAAGAAGGCTCTCTCACTTGTAGCCAAGGTCCATGTGCTGCATAGGGGTGCTCCTCTGTAGCAAATGCTCCTTCTACTCCCGTTGATACAAAGGTGATTGCTGTGTCCCCCGTAATACTTTTATAAGTAAAGTGCCGTCCATGTAGGAGCCTTCCCCTGGGAATAAAACATATGTGTGTGAACTGAACGGCTATGAGCAGCATTCAATAGATCAATGAAGATGTATCACTGTCGTTTCTACCATCAGCACGTGAAGCCATCTGAGGGTACCAACTATTAACTTTTTAGGAACATATGACTGATTAGTCTGTCGCAAGTCTCCTTTTGAGGCAAGTTCTCTCTTATCTCCCCTTTATAATGCAGGTCTTGCTTCAGAACTAGAATAGCCCAACTGGATCCCATTGTATGCCTGTCCCCATGATGAAGCCCTGATGCATATATAGACAGGGGACTGCCAGTCTTTCAGACAGAAGAAAACTGCAGGAGAGAATCCAGACTCCGCACCGTGTGGCAGTGTGATGATGCTTTTCTAAGCAGGATGATCAGTGGGATCAAACTTACCTACAGTGACAGTGCCTAGTAATTCAACGCCCTGGTGCTTGACAAATGTAACCTGCGCTACTTAAGCATTTCAATAAAATGCCTAGAAGATACATGCGCATGACCATTTATAGTATCAGTTCCCTTTTTTTTTCATTCAGTGCTTTCCACAGGGAAAGTCATGCCTGTGGTACTTAGGCTGAGTGGCTCTGCATGCAAGCATGGCTTCCAATATGCAGTTGGGAAAACTTAAGGTAAGATATATAGCACCAGCAACAGGGTCACAGCTGATTGATGAGTTACTGCTGGTCAGTTGAGCTGTGTTAACTGATCAGGACAGAGTGTTCACACATTTATAATGTAAAATAAAATATGGTCATGTCAACTATCTCATTGGTTTCTCAACAGGCACAGGCGAATGTGCACCTGCTGCTGATAACTCCGATACCACAGGCAGGTAACTCATTAAGCCAAAGTAACTCAATCACCTGCAATCATTTGTCTTATGCTAACGGCTACATTTGCCACATGTATTTTTAAAAATAGTGCTGACTGAAACTGTGAGTATCTAGAAAAGTCACATACAGAGGTACGCATAGCCTAACCTTCAAAAGGTAATGCACAGAGTACACACAGTATTCTGTTCCTTCACTCACGTAAGTGACAGAATTTGACTAGAAAACACACTTGCATGCGTAAACAGACTGCAAACAGGCTTTGCACAAATGTTTGTGTCTGAGTTCATAAGCCATAGTTAACAACTCAAGGGACTTCTTTGACAGAACATGATAAGACATCCCTTCTTTATCAGAGTTGCCAGCATCAGACTATTAATAATAAAGGCATACTAATCCTGTCCTGTTTCAGCACACTAAAATATACCGGAGGACAGAAAAAAAGAATTAGAAACAGTCTTACCATGATGAACGCACACGCAAAGAATCATCTGTTTCCAATGTGTTTTGGCAAAATTATCTCAGCTCTGGCCTTTAAAGAACCATTGCATGCATGTCTGTATGGTGAAACAATGCCACAAGGCAAAAGCTGCAGAAGCTGAGGAGGAGGAAGGATGGTCCCACTCACCTTAGACAGAGGGGAATCAGCGCTCCAGACTCCTGGTTAAACTTCAGGTGTACGCTTTCCAGCTGTCTCGTGCGGATTAGCTCATGAGGAATGATAGCTGCTGAGCTCTCGCTTTCTAAACTGTCCTTCCGGCTTCTAAGAGAGACAAAACGTGCACACTTAGGATCCTAGTGCTGTGTGCTACTTCTGCTGTGATTCAGATCGATTGAGTCAATACTGAGGAACACAGGACCAAACTGTTATGAAGACACATCTGAGTTCTCCTCACCCCTTCAGGGACTCGGCCTCCCGCAGACTATCAGTCCCAGCATGCTGCTGCCTTTGTCTGAAGACCTAGGATCTGAATTGGTGAAGACACATGCTGCATTCCTCCCCAGCATACAAGAAATAAAATTCCTGGGACGAACTGGAGAAAAACTACACTCTCCAATGCCTAAACCACTATAAAATAGCTTAGAAGCATTAGCAGGTATGCCTTCCCTCCCCCTTTTCCTGCATCTCCATGTTATTTTAGGCAGCGGCCTGCAGAAAAGAGTTGTCCAGCCTCTTGTGCCCTCTCTGGAATATCTTTCAGGTCTGAGACATCCCTACAATTATATCCAAATCACTTCTTTCCACAGCTCAACTGAAAGGTTTTGAGAACTCTGCTTTAAGGCAATGCAGCTTTGCTCTCCTATTTTTTCATTTCTGCAAGGCCAGCATGTCATGAAGCTATGACTAAAGGTTACGTTGTAACATGATTAGGAACTTTGCCAGATAGAATCCTCCAGATAATCAAGCAGTTGTATCTCAAAATACTTGACCATAAACACTTCATATGTTCAAAGAGCAGCTACATGACAGTCCAGAACAAAGAAGGACACAAAGTTTACAGTTTTTGAGGATGACATGAATTGATGTGATATGTCTGACACGTGATTTGTATTTTTGTGACTAGGGGAAATTAATAGAATTAAGATTTATATTACGTTTCTGCACTGCAGAATCGCCAGAAGAGGAGGGCAGGGAAAGCAGGGAGCTGAGAGAAAGATGCCATATTATAATGTGGTTCAGTTTTGCCAGATTAAAAACCAAACAGTGCTACCAGGCTGAGTTTGCATTTGGGAACACTGCCAAAACATGCTCAGATCCATCCTCCACCCAAGCTGAGCCATCTTGAACGTACATCTGGAAAAAAACGTAAAGAAACAGCTTGACCCACACAAGCCTTCACAACCCAGCACACCTCTACTTGACTTTACATTTGGGTGTTGTCCCAGAATTAATTCCATCAGCCACACACATAGTAATACAGTTCAGGATAGTTTCCAAAGCAGCTCAGTCTGTTGCCTCTGCCCCATCACCCAAGCCTAGGAGAGCTTTGTGCTCAGACTGCTGAGCTGCTCACTCCAGTACAAAGGTACAAGCTCTGCCTCAATCTCAGCAGGCCTTCCTGCAAATACCCTGCACGCCCAGGGCAGAAACATGCAGAGAAAACAAACCAGAGCAGCCCAGCTCATCTTCCTGTAAGATAAGCTATGAACAGTGTCTCATGTTGTGCCTTAGCCACACACAAAGAATAACGGACGCAGCAAGGACACAGTAGGTCAGGATACAGTTTATGCACCGGGTGGGCTGCTGGTCTGTCAGTCAGCCAAGTGTCAGTCAGGTGGGTTAACCCTGAAGCAAAGACACAACATGCTTTGTAGTCTATAGGTGGCACTTAAAGCTGCGTTTAATCTACTTGGGCAAACATTTTACAGCTCTTTGTAGGTGGGGTCTTCAAAGAGTGGAGTGGGCCAGCATTTTGTAGGCTGATTACCTGAGAAGTGCACAGTTGATTAATGATCAGTTGACCTTAAGCTAAGCTTTGCCTGAACTTCCTTATCAGATCTTATATACACAGTGAGCTGTGGGAAAGTCAGCCTGTGGTCTACCGCTTCCAATCATTCATTTATCAATCCCTACCAAAAGGGTCAGCCATTAGCAACGCATGGTTTTCAAGCAGGCCATAAGCCTGCACTGGTTAAAAGCAGCTCCGGAGTTTACGTACCCTGGAGCAGATCGGGAGTTACACAGCAACGTTACTGCTGCAGACAGGAGATTGTCCCCTTCTCACCTGGATCACCCAAGTGTGCCAGGCACATCTCCCACCGCAGAGTCCCACAGCCGGTGCTGTAGGTCCATGTTTCAGAGGGACAGACTGCCAGCAGGCGGATCCCAGCAACCCCAGGCTCCAAACCCCCTGAACTGAAGGTGGGTTTTTCAGTTTCCACCACATGAGCCAGTACAGCTGCTAGCACAATGGGGCTGCAGTCCTGAGGGGAAACAGCCTCCGGTTGTTAATGCAATAATAGCAATGATGACAATATTCTGGAGAAAAGGGGCGAAGCTTTCTAAATCTTATTAGAAACAGCAAACACTGTTTGTCATTATACACTCGAGAGAAGATGTTGACTAATGTGTAACTATCAAACGGAACTGTCATGACTTTAAGGCTGTCAATAATTATGACTTCACGTTAATAAGTAACCAGCCCTTCTGTCAAAAAGGTGAAGGAGTGAAGCAAAATGGTAGTTAATACTTCGAATGACATGAAATAATTAATCCTTTCCATGAAACTTTTCCAAGATAGTCACGGTTTCAGCGTTTCTTGTTTCACCTTAGTGGGGTTCACGCAATTTCAGCTATTTGAAGGTGAGGGTGAAACTACAACAACAGAACCCTGCCACCTTCTATCTAAGCTGTGTGTTTCTAAACAAGAGCTTTGTGTAGTGGGTACTTCTGGATGTGTTGTGGACTAAGCACATCAAGAGGACACAGTGGATCCTACAGCTTTGTAAAATGCTTCGAGATGTCCGAGTAAAAGGTACTTGAGGAAAGCCACAAAGTGGACATGACTTTCATACTCTGGAACGTGTGCAGCGACTCTTAAAGACCCATTAATATTCTCCCTCTGGGAACAGAAATCCTTGTACTTACTCTTCTGAAGGATGACAGCCCAGATGAAAGGTCATCGCGATGTCTAGGGTGTTGTCAATGAGAAGTTCACATCGTAACACACACTGCCATCCACAGCTTGTACTTTTCAGCCGTAGAAGATTAGAAAAAGTTTGCTTTCTAACACTAACATCTCTGGTTTTACGACTGCCAGTTACCCATAACCCCTTGCTTCCTCCACCCCATCACCAAATAAACCAGCAGCAGAAACCGGCAGAGTTTTATTTGTTATGACTAAGCTCTAGCTGACTATCACGTAAAATGCTGCAAACTTTGTCTATTCCAGATTTAATACTTCATCCAACCCACACAAAAAATTCATGTTTCTCAATGTCCAGAAAAAACAAGTCTGCAACAGCTAGGGCTGCTGCATTTGGAAAGGCAGTAGATTTAAATGGAAGCAGCCTGCCGGAAACGTCCCAGTTTAAGGACTGCCTATCTAGTGTTTTGTGAAACTGGAGGGGAGCTGGAGGAGATTAAAGCGCATTTCCCTCTGATTGGGAGCTTGTGGGAGGTGTAAATGTGGGCAGTTGTCAGATTAATTCTTCAGATGATTACATTCTTTTTGTTTCTTTAAAGCTGTTTGTAGTTGGGTTTGATGTCTCCTATTCTGGGCAAGTGTATTGCAGCAGTTACCAAGGTGACTTTAGCTGACTTTCAACTATTTTTTCCAGCTTCAGTTTCTACCAGTAGTCTGCTTCTGGGCGGAGGAGAGAAGGAGGAAGTTGTTATTATTATTATTTTAATCTTGTGAATGCAGATTAATAGTCCATGAGCTTAATCAAAGCCATACTTGACTTTTAAAGCACTGTTTTTGAAAGAGGGGTGGTCAAGCTGTAGCACAGGGCTCTGCTGCGGAATGCAGCCTCCCCAGACTTCCCTCAACAGGGAGAAAGAGCCCGAGGAGCCTACACATCCCCACGCACTGTGCTCCACGATGGAAGCAGCCACACGCTGCAACCTGTAGCCTCCCGGGGGCCCTCTCTTTGTATTAAAGATGAGAGTAGCTGCAATCTGCTTAATTTTATGCCAATTAGCAGCAGCCCCTGGGGGATCCTGGAAAACTGCCAATGCAATCACCAGGTTGCACAAAGTTTGGATGTCCCCTCCTTGTAAGTCCTGTTTATGGCAACCTCTTCTCAAGCAGTCTCAATGGCAGTTATTTTATGGGATTCCAGAATAACCAGATTGATCGGATTAAGAAAGGTTTATTTATTCTTGCATTCACATCCTGCTTTATGATCAGGGTGTTTGATCTCCCAGATCTGTCACTGAAGGAGGCCACTATTCCCTTCCAAGCTCCATCACTGACACGGAACACAATTTCTCTGTGTTTCCAAGCCACTATCCAGGTACGGACATCATGAAGGACAGACTCTTGGAAACTGCCCATGGCGGTGTCTCTGTGAAGGTGCCTCTGTGAGGGTGAGTGCCCACCAAATTGCTAACCTGATTTACATCACTGATCCCTGCTTCCTGGTACAAGTGTCAGTGTCATGACTTAGCAAATGCAGACGATTAGAGCAGGCTTACACAGCTGGGAGAGAAAGGCTGCCCCACTTTTTCTTTTCCCTTTTTTCTTCCCAACTGGGGCTATTTCAAAATTCCTCACTCTCTAATGAAGATATGGTCAAAGATCACTTAAGTGCCGGCAATCTTCCAGTGTCTTTCCCACAGTTTCCCCCGAAGGACAAACCAGCAATTGTGGGA
Source organism: Aquila spilogaster (assembly GCA_024606505.1). Lineage (NCBI taxonomy): Eukaryota > Metazoa > Chordata > Aves > Accipitriformes > Accipitridae > Aquila > Aquila spilogaster. Next base: position 8,831 of record JANHGO010007557.1, read on the forward strand.
AAGAGCCCAGAGCATCTTGGCACATGGTGTTACAGGACACGTCACGGAGGCACAGAGGCAAGTGCAGAACCAGCAAGGAGGCTGCTACACGGATCCTGCTGTGGTCATGCTGAGACGAGGCTCACTCAAGTGTTCCAACCTGGAGGCTCATCATCCTGGTTCAACTGGATGGTAAAGAGGTTCTATGTGTGTTTCCTGGTGCAGAAAGGCTCCAAGGACAATGCCAGCAGCAACAGTCTTCTTGCCCCTTTGGAAAGCTGCATAGTCATTACTGTTGGTGCTTGCAGGGGCCAGACTTTTCCAAAACTACAGCTGAACTAGGACTGAGAGATTTAGGCTGTGCCACTGGCACTCTGAAGACTCAAACCACCCTTTTATGCAGCAGGTTCCCTGTCTGTAAAACTGAGACGTTTTTCCACGTAGGAGTGTTGCAAGGATTTAGTCAATGTTTGCAGAGCACTTTTTGATTCTCAGCTGAGGAAAACTATGCAGAAGTGCGAATTATTAGCGTGGTCACCACTCTGCACTTCTACTGACACTGGTTTTCCAGACATTTACTTTTCTAGTTCGCAGGCTCGTCACCCAGCACTCAGGTTCACGCTGGGAGACACTCCCTAAAGCACACTGCCTCCCCCCATTCAGCATTCCTTACTCAAGCAAGACACCACTGAATGTGTCTCAATGAGGGAGCATGCCTAAATAAGCAGGCCTGGGTTGGAAACTTACTGCTTAGTGGTTGCAGAATCAGAAAGTCTAGCCAAAAAGAGACATTTTCAGAGAATGCTGAAATGCTCTCCTTTATGTAAAACTTTGCCTCCAAGAACTGAAGACAGGAAACCAGCTACACAGACAACAGCTCCCCTCCGCCCAAGGAAAGCAGCAAAACCTACTGTAACTGGGAGAAGCAAAGTGCACACTCGCTTCAAGGCAAGTCCTATGTCTTGATACCACCTTAAGAACTTTCTCAGAAATGCTGCTAAAATGGAGCTTGTAAATTTGCATTAACTTACCAAAAGCAGCAATCAGCATGCCCTACTTACTAGTCAAAGGGACTACACAGAGAGAACTCCAGTCCTGCAAGTGCTTGCACTCGCATTTCACATGCTCCAAACCTGACCCTACATCACAGCAGGTAACTGAAATCACCAGGAGTGATTTCAGGAGGATTTCTGGAGTGACACAACTTCTTGCAAGGGAATGGCAACAACCTGGGATGCTTGGGGTGCCCCACATCAGAAGGTCACAGACAGGACAGCCCTGCCAGCCCCACCTGTCAGAGGCTTGTTCCCTGCTCCATTTGCCAGGGGCCTGCCTTCATTTCCCTACACAGCTGGAAATTGTTCAGGACTGGATGGAATTAGCACATGGGCACAGAGCTACCATATGTTCAGGGATCCCTAGACTCTGCCTGTTTTTCTGCCTGGAAATCGAACGCAGATGGGATTTGAGGTCTTTGGGGCATCTGCTGTGGGCTTCTGGACAAATGGCCACTGTGCATGAGTGGCCAGGGAACCAGCATGCCACTGCCTGGGAAATAAATCCCAGACAGAAATACAGGAACCGTGCACAAGTTGAACCATGCTGCTTCACCCTTCTTGAGAAGAGGGAGGGTGATAAACAGCAGACAGACTTCGGATCAGCCTTGCATTTTGTCCAAGTAACACAGCCCTGGGGACCTTTTTCCGCTACTCAAACCTCACCTTGAGACACTAGGGATGTGCGTGGGCATTACTTGAAACCTAGAACAATGAAGTGTAGCAATTACCGATAATTTTAGCCTCAGCTCATGCAGTAATGCAGCTTGCTAGCTCTGGGTTTCTATTCCAGCCTCAGCTGACAGGAGCAGCATGACTGAGTCAGCCAAGGGGCAGAAAAACATAACTTTCAGCAGTGCTACGTGATCAAGGGGACCCTTGAGGGGTGGAAAAGGTCAAGAACTCCCCCATCCCCACCCTGGCTCTCACTGCAACTGTGGCAAATTAACTCCTCTGTCCTCATCTGTGAAGTGGGGCTACTACTCACCCACCTCACAGGACAGCACAAAGACAGCTCCAGAATTTACAACATCAAGAAATTAAACAGCAAAATAAGTGAGACTCAACAAGTGTCACTGATCTTTGACATCTGGAGCCTCCAGCCCACGGAGGCCTTAGCAGCAGTGTTTAGTCTGACATCTGAACGGAACAGCTCAGCATCCAACCACAGTGTATCTGCAGTTAAGAAGACGGGGAGCCTCACCTTTCTGTCTGCTTGAGCAGCACCTACCAAGCCAATGGGTCCTAAGAAATAAATTATGTTCTACTGTAGGGTACATTTGTATTCATACACGCCTCATTTTTCCAAGGTGTAATCAAGAGTATTATGTTACCTACGGTCAAAATGATTAGACATGTTTCCAAAGATTAATTTAGCTTTTTTTTTATTTCTTTCCTTAAATGCATACAAACTGATTTAATGGCTGCTTATGAACTGAGCTAACAGTCATTTTGAGAAACAGATGTCTGATGCAGTTTTAAGCATTAAGAGTGCCTTTATTCATATCCATAGCAGAAAAATGGCTACACAGTCTGAAGTAATAACACTAATGAATCAAAGTACTACAGCTGCCCAACAGGGTTTTGACAGAAACCAGCTTTTTCTCAAAGGAACTTTTTTTAGGACTCTGGGACAGCGAACAACTGGTAATATGCATGCTTAACATGTAAGTATGTACTTTGCTGGAGCCAGAACACTGAATAGAGCCCTATCTGCAACCAAAGTGAGGATTTTGCATAAGCACTGAAAACTGTAACAAGAAAAAGTTGGGGAAATGCATATAGCATCTGGATCCCCAACATTTCATACAAATAAACATTCAAAAGTTTGAGTGTTCTGATGCATTTAGTGCCACTGAACGTGGAATAGGTTGTCTACTCTAAACCCTGACAAATTATCATGTGTGGGTGGCAGGGGCCAGAGAAAAGAAAGGGGAGTTTGCTACTAGGAAAGCAGTCAGTGGCTGCAAATCTATGGTAAATAAACAGCAAATTCCTCTCCTGCACAAAGCCATTGAAGTCTATGTCAGCCTTTAACATCCTAATGTCAGCAGAGTGCAAATTTGATGGCCAGGGCTCTGCAGTGCTCCCTATGGAAAGTAGACTTGGAACAATTTGCCATGCCCCAACAGAGTATTTCTGTCAAGTTCTTGAGGAGCCCCTAACGCACCAGTTATTCACAGGACCCTTCCAACGAACCATGGCTTTGATATTTTATGGTCTGGTGTGTACAGTGCAGGATATGATTACACACAAGCCTGGTTCCCATCAGCCAGCACCTCGTAATCATTAACATATTTATCCTGGTGGTGCCTCAAGAAGATGACATTGTTATTATGTCTCATTTTATAGATTTAGAATTGAAGCTCAATAGCTAGATGACTTGTGAAGGGCAGAAGTGAGAACCAGCCCTAACAGGCCCAAAGGAAGGCACCTTGTACAGACACTTGTACAAGAAGGACTAGATCTATGAGCAGAGTTGTCCACCTCAGGTGCCTGTAAGTCCTATGAAATTGCCATATCTACACTGGGTTGCATGTCTTTCATGCCTCAGCCTTTGTTACTGCAGGTATCTATAGGGAATGTGGATGCAGATATACTACTATATGCAAAAACTGAATTCCTATGCTACATCTCTCTGCAGCAGTAGGAGCTGAAACACTTCGGACCACACTCGTGTACTAAGGGGCAGGTTGTCCAACCTTGCTCAAATCACAGAATCACAGAATTGTAGGGGTTGGAAGGGACCTCTGGAGATCACCTAGTCCAGCCCCCCTGCCAAAGCAGGCTCCCTAGACCAGGTTGCACAGGTAGGTGTCCAGGTGGGTCTTGAGTATCTCCAGAGAAGGAGATTCCACAACCTCTCTGGGCAGAAATGCTTAAGACGTGCTGAGACAGTATATTAAGAGAGGCTCAGAGCTTCCCCTACTACTGCATCTGTACCATACTGTCAATGCATTGAACAAGTCCCGTTGTACTCATTACATGAACTGGAAAAAAAAAACAAACATTGCACAAGTTGAAAAGGCCCCTTTTCAAACTCCTCTTGAAGCAGTGGGTGAGAATGGAGGAAGGAGGTATCAAGACACACAGCTGCTTGAATTGAGGAGATCTCCTCCATCAGTCGGATGATAACTATCACCAGTGACACTGGCAGAACATGCAGTAGTCTGAGAGCTCTCTTTTGTTAACTGCACTGTTATTATGGGGAAACAGGCTAGCTATCAGCTTCTGCAGCAGTAACCATAGACCTCAGAGCAATGTATTGATCTTTTAGGAAACAAACACAGGGAACCAGCCACTCCTACTATTCCGGCTTCAGGGAGGGTGGGTGTGCAGCTGCTACGGGTAAGACAACTTTGCTACAAAGGGTACTACCATGGATATGAAGCTCTGAATTTGACCTGCCTTCTTCTCTGTCTCAGAGAAGTTAAAAACTCAGGTAAATATTTGTGTGTTCCACCTTAACATTTCAGCACTCTGTCTTGAGCATATCTGTGCTTATCATACCTTGAATAATATACAGCCTTCTTATCTAAGCAATAACTGCCAGCCAGCATTGCGGCTTACCCATCAGCTGCCTCCCTGACCTGGTGAGCACCCAAATGTTTCTGATCTCCCCCAAACGCTGCAAACAGAGAGCTGTACCTGGGTATGCAGATTCATGCAGGAGCACAGCATATGTGATAAATCCTGTTCAGTACTTTTCAGACTTCTAAGGCCAGGTGTGATGCTTGCAAATCAGATGGCATCATTTTATTTCTTCAGTGGGACCAATGGGACCAACCTTCACGCAAGGCAGTATACTCAGAACCTGAGTTAGGTCAGGATCTGGCTCCATACAATTACTATATATAAAAAATAAGGTTATTCCTAAAGCAGTAATAAAACCACCTGAGATTTTGATTGTTTTTTTTGTTTTGTTTTGTTTTTTATAAGCACCAATATATCATCTTACTTATTAGTACACAGCATCGGCAGTTAACTTAATACTTCCCCCAGAGTACCAAGGCAACTCAGAAATACTCATACGCAAACTAAATCAGAGGTCACCCAGAAAATGAAACAAGAAAGGACATCAGAGTTCTATTCAAGGAATATTTTGAATTAGGAATGAAAACGGAATTGAAATAGAGCAGGGTGCTGCCTGACACTACAGAAAAGAAATGATTTCATGACTATCTTTACTCTTGGAACACAATGTTCATAGGAGACTAGGAAACCAAAGGAAATACCAAGATGAAAGAGTGCAAAGATGCATGTCTTTCTTTATCACTGAGATGAAGAAGTTACAATTGATGGAAGAGATTAAACTAGTAACTGAAATAAGCCTAGGATGGAAAGGAAAGAAATCCAAAAGACTGAAGTGCAGATACTGCAGATGGCTTGAAAACACAGGTAACTTCCTATAGACTTACTGAAGACAAAATTTACAAATGAGGACAGATCTACAGGCCCACCTCGTCCCACTTTACTCACCTGTTAGTCTACAGACTGTAAGACACCAGGGTGATACTGGCATCGATTAATGCCAGTACCTGCTTTCTCAGGCAAGATCAAAGCCGCTTTTAGAAAAAATCGTTTTAACCAAAAGGTTTCTAATTATGAACTTCGACACAAAATGTGCAGGCAAAAACATCAGCAAATGCTGACCTGTGCCATCTAGCTCTTTGGATACCACAACACTGTGTGACACAGTAATTTTACAGGGCTCAGTCCAGCCTGATTTCAAACACTGTACACCATGAGCAACAAATCCTAAAGGACACTGTCAGAGTCACTCCGTATTAGCAAGTTTGTGCAAAATTCCTCTCAAAATCTGCCCTCCTGAGTATAAGCCCATTAACCCAACTTGAACAGCTCTTCTTCTGTTTTTGTGCTTTGCAAGCATTTGCTATTAGCTTTCTCTTCCTGCTAAGCCTTTTCCCAGCCAGCTTTAACTTAGTTTTCCACTCTGTGCTCTTATACCCTCCCATCAATGCAGAATGCACTTACGGTGCTCGGTCATGGTTCAACCCATTCTGTCTTTGTGCATTTATTGGAGGTAGAACAGGTTTGCTGTTAATCTCCAGCCCTCTTCGCAAAGTCTCCCTGATTTGCTCCGTATCTGCAAAGAGAATTTTTTTGACGTGACTCAGAGTCCCCAGAAACACCACAAACACAAGGAGCCAACAGCTTTTCTTAAAAGGCCTGTTTCTATGGCATCTTCCACCTAAACCCTTCAGGAAGAAATAAAGAGATACTAAGGGTGAATTTGTAACAGCACTTCTTTCACCCTAAGAGTCATTCCACTTTACAAAGTCAGCTTGAATACCCTTGTTCTGGGCTGCGACGTTATGTCAAGCAAGAACTGACACTGTTGGTACTACGTCCCTGATGTGGAAATTCTTAGTAGATTTGTATGCTTTCGTAAAGGATGTGTTTGCTGTTTCTGCAGCTCTTGCAGAACCTCCTGACACATCCAGCCTTTGTGCTGGAAGTCACTTTTCCCATTATGAGTAATGGGAGCTCATTCCTTTACCAAACAAATGCAAGGAGATCCAGGAGTTATGAAAATCTGTTGATTAATTTACTATCAAATTCATAAAAAGAAAAACCTTTTATGCAGATAAACTTCATCCTCAAGGTCACATTCGAAAATAAACTGCAAATTACGCAGTTCAGATGCAGCGTTCTTACTTTTTCATTTTCCTATGACATCCAATGGACAAATACTTGAAGGGGATGCTTTCTTAATTTGCTTAGAAGTTTCCCCATCTTTTTTGATGATCAATCAGACAAAAAAGTATTAAAATGATTTCAAAATCTCTTGAAAGACATGACATACAAATATCACCATTTATATCTGTCTTTTTAGATCCAACGTGGTTCAAAATATTTCCACAGAGGCCAGGCAGAACGCTATATACATTTAGTGGTTGCTTTTTTTTTTTTTAATCATGGACTTAAAAGAAATATGATATAATTCCTATGGGAAACATCATTCATTCCAGGAAATCTCAAACTCTCACATTTTATATTACTTCACTCATTTGAAAGATAGCGTGCATAATTTCAAGCATGCTTAATGTCCATGACATCTGTACCCCGACTGGCATCTCACTGCAAAGGAGAACTTCACCGTATTCAATTCCTTCCTTCCAGACTTACATATTTGCAAGAATCACTTGAGTTCAGCTACAGCAACATGCAATGTCAGTCCAATGTACCACCAAAGAAGTGACAGTGTTAAAAAGGAAACACCGCCTAGGAAGATGCAATTGCATCACCTTGCAGGTGTTTACAGTCCTGGTTTCACCCAGTGCTCAGTTTAACTTAGCAGATTTAAATGAGAAACAGCCTAAAACCTGAAAGATATATTCAGAAAAAACAAAGCAAAGATCTCCTTCTCCATCTTCTGCCCTCCTTAAAGAAGCCACACCAACATTTCATTTTGTTCCTCTGAGGTATACCATGCCTTCTAGCGTGTGCACTGTTTGCTAGGAATCCCATGGCATTGCCCAGACTCATCAGTACCCAAAAGGCCAAGGCAGTGCCACAGCCTAGAACCTCTTACCTTTCCCAGAGAGCCGCCGTGGCTGGGTTCCGATGCAAATGCTCCTGCTGTCTTCGTCATCCTCAGGGGGCCGGCTGAGATCGTCCCAGGCACATTTGGCACTCACTCCACTTAGGTTTGAGCCATCTGTCTCAATCCCTTTGTCGACTCTCTCCTGCTTGAAAAGATCCAAAACCCCACAACTTTTTTGGATGTGCCTGACCCTGAGCTGAAACCTAGCCCGGCTGCATCCATCCATGTTTTCATGTACCAGCTAAGTGTGACTGCACAGAGTCAAATCAGGAGCTGATCTGAACTGGAAAAAAGCCAGGACAGGCTGGGCTGAGCTTCTGTCCTTTCTTCACTGCTCGGCACTCACAGGCACGAGGCAGAGAAGACAGAGGTGGAAATGAGGGACCTGAGGTATACAGGGTTGCTTCCTTCAATGTTAGCTCCAGTTTGCAACAACTTAAAGTGCTTATGTGCTCCTACATGAAGCACAACTTAGCAGTCTACATATTACATGCCACTGATAACAAACCCCTGAATAACTGCAACAAAGATCCCTTTCCAAGGAGTCCCCAATGAAAAGTGCACAGAGTGATCCATCATTCACAAAAGTTCACCATTTGCAGACTGCTCATAGAACCACTGCTTTTTAATGTGCTGGGACATTCAGCTGAGGACAAATGCACAAGGAGACACAGGTCTGTATGCAAGTGTCAGAGCTATTAACAAAATACTTTCCAAGCACATAACCACCATTTGGTCTCACACATCAACAACAAGCAGCCGGATGCTCTTAGACACCGTGCACTTTTTTCAAGGACACCCGCATCTGTTGCCAGCAAGACTGAGCTCCAAGCTTCAGCCAGAGGACACCTACCTGCTAATGGGAACTGTTGTTACTTTGATTTTCCACCTATTTCCCACAAGGGGGTAATGTTGAGCTGAACTAAGTTAGGGTTGCTTAGAATGCTGGTACCTCTCCACTGGCACTGAATAAATCAGGCTCCTTTTCAAAGTCTACAGGGATGTCACTTCTGGTTTCATTCAGCAATCTCCATCTCACTACATACATCTGGGTCAGCCCCAAACATGCAATAAGCCCCAGTGCTTGCAGGACAGAAACTCTTTCACTTTGAGGGCAGAGCAGAGCTGTGTTACACAACAGGAGCAGATCATTATTCCTGGCCTCTGCTTAGACCTTGCCACTGGAGTCAAGAGACCGTGGGAGCATTCAGTGCTTTGCAAAATCTGTTCCTCAAGAAGCAGTTTCCATACGAAAACCCACATACACTCCTCCCCTTGCCCAGCTGTATCTGCTGTACCTTATAAAGAGCTTTATTTGTTCTTGCGACCATTCAAGAGAGGATTTGAGCAGCTCAAAGATAAGCATAGCACTCGGGGTGTGGTTGTGCAGCAGTTAAAAATGATAGAATCCACCCGGCTGCTGTCCCACCCTCCTTCACGTGCCCCTGCCTCTGCCCCTTCCCCTCTGACAAGCAACTTTAAAACTTGGTCACCTTCCTGCACTGGCTCTCTGGCCCCAAAAGGGAGGAAGAAACTTGCAAATTGGAGTAAGACCACAGCTGTCCTGGCTTAGATTTAAGCATTCAAGAGACTGCCTTCCTTCTGTTTCTCTCCCCCAGAGAAGGCTACTCCCTGGGACCTTCCTCTGGCGTCACAGGAAAGTGGCTTCCTCAAAAAAGTAATAGGAAAATCTGACAAATAATACATCTGCTGGGATTTTCTTTTGTTATTTCCTAAACACAAAATCTGTTGTTTTGCCCAGAAATAGAAGTTGTGAAAAAGAAATACATCTGATGCTACATATGCTAACGATGCTCTAAGCGAGATTTACCATGTGGTTCTTCAGGGAGCACTGTGACGACCCAAAGAAGCCGGCATGGGGAGGTTGAGCTTGTCAGCACAGTTGTTTTTCATTCCACTCATTGAGAAAGCATGGGAGAGCCACCAAACTGGCCCCGAGCAGGGAGAGAAAAGGCCCTGAGGACTGCAGCTGGATGGAGGATCTATGGGATGTACTGCTTCATCCCCACAGCTGGAGGCCCCACTCCAGGCACAAAGCCTTAGGGAGGGGAGAGAGATACAGCCCTTTGTCTGAATCTCAGCTGGCTCCCAGAGCACTTCCTCAGGGGAAGAAGTGCTGCTCTACTGGCATCCCTGGGAGATCAAGGGGAGCTGATGGAAACAAGCTGGCCTAAGGTAACCCAATTTGCATGCTTGTGTTTGCAAACATGGATGTCCAAGGGAGAAAAAAAAAAAAAAAAAAACAAGAAAAACCCAACCAATGTTCAGTTGATTTTGGTAACTTCACCCCATCCTTAGCCAGTAAAGCTGTGCCTGGGTGAGGGGCTGCTCTTCCTACCATGAAAGGGCAACAGAGCCGAGCAGGAGGAGCCTAGGGCAAAGGAGGTTCAGCTTTTTCCTTCCTCAAAGAAAGGATGTTTCTGTCCCATTTTCCTCTCAGCATGTGGGAGGGATGCTCGGAGGCTCTTCTCAGTCATTGATCCCTTTCTAAATGAGCCAGAGCACTGCAGCGTGACCCGCAGAGCAGCAACCGCAACTCAGGAAATTCAAATCAGCTTTATTCTCTTCTGAGATATCTGCTAAGACAGAGCATCAGCACGGAGCTGGGGACCAACAGGGATGGTGTGACAGTGCTGCCAGGGAAATGTGAGTGGCCTACAGGGAAGCCTGGCTGTACAGACAACAGCCAGCACTGCCACAGTGTTAATTGCTGACATCCTGGGATGACATCTTAGTTGGGATCCATTCTCAGCAACTTCGAACAGAAAGTACAGCTGCTGCTGCCAGGGCTGGGGTTAGGCCTCAACAGTTCCCACAAGAGACAATGCAGCCTCAAAACAACCTCTACCCACTCTCCGGGCTGGCGACATGTTCGCCCACTCCAAGCAATCCAACCATTTTCTCTCCCCTTTCACGTCCCCTATCTCCCAGTGGTGCCTTTCAGCTCCCACACACTCTCCACCACCACTAAAAATGCCAGGTGAATGAATGACATGTTATCCTTTGCCCACTAATGCAGAGCAGGAGATGCATGGTGAGGGCTGACCTCAGCCCCATGCAGGTTTTAGGCTCTTTGTCAGACAGCAGCAGTCTACAGGAGCCCAGCAGGAAGGAGCAGCACACACACCTGCACATATTCATTGTTGGAGAGGCAAGAGAGAACAGAAAACAGGAATGTTTTAATGTGAGGAGTCCGGAAAGACCACAGACATAGCAGCCGTCAGTGGCAGGACACACTGTGAGGCAGAAGCACTCTTCATGTGCCTTAACTTGTCTTGGCTGACTCACATTCCAGTAAGCTGAGCTACTTCTCATTTACAGTAAATTGAAGAAACCCCTGTTATCGTCAGGAATCACCAGTGTTGTGGAGAACAGACTACACCCTCCAGGAGGGGAGAGAACACACAGGCAAAATTGTGAAAAGCCCGAAAACTTTATAGGACTTGCAGTTGCGTTCGCTCCCACACTGCGGGACATTTGTGGAACACTTTTTTCTCTCTCAGATTGGGGCTGTTATTTTAGATGAACAAATCCTTAGGAACAGTAAAAGTAGAATTTGGTTTCCTTCCTAAGCTTTCAAAATAAAAGATGCTGTGAGGCAATGGAGGGTAATCAGATACAGACACGCAGACCAGAAGCAAACACAACAGCCTGTACAAAACGTGCACATATGCACATGCCCTTCCAGGCTAAGCCATAAGTTCTCGGTTAAAGGGAACACTCAGTGATTCGCTGAAACAAGATCAGAACCACACTGGATTTGCCTGGGAATCCCATACTGCAGTATCACATCTCTGCTGAAGGGATGCAGAACTGCCTCCCAGACATACGAATTGGAGGTAGGCCATGGGACAGTAACCCCTCTAGAAAGGTCTTACTCTTATCATTTAACTTCAGAAATTAAATTGAGCTCTGATGGAGAGGGTTTAATATATCCTCCTGCATGTATTACTGACAGCAGCATGAAATGCTTACAGCTTGCCATTATTTCTCAGATCATACTATTTGGCCTCAAGTGACATCCTACAGGAATGACCTACACTGTCACATTGGCTATGGGGAAAAAAAAAAAAACAAAACTTTAATTGATTTTTAATTTTTCTGCACGCTCTTTCTCCTTGTCCTTGCATATAAAGCAAAGGAGGAAGATCCTGCTCTGTCATCTCTAAATCAGGTACTGTTCGATATTCTTTATAGTTTAAAAAATGCAGTCCAAATCTTATCAATTTGTCTCATATATGATATTGTTTTCTAGTTCTGCCTTCTCTAAATGTCTTCCTAGAGCTGCCATCCACCTGGGGTGGGACATGTGCACTCTTGAAGTGCCTCTGAGAGAGCAAAAGGAGTCTCTAGGACTGTTCTGAGATTATTACAAAAATTGAGATGTTCACAGAACCTTTACAGAAAAAAAACAGAACGAGTTTATACCATTAAATCAATCCTCCCTGGCTACTACAAAAGACGCGATATTTTATTAACTAAAGACATACTTGCAGATGTGGGTCAATTTCAAATATTGTTTCTCCTCTTCTCATATCTGTTATCAGCCAGGGGCCTCCAGCTCTACAAAGAAAGAAAGGTAATGAACCAAACAAGGAAATGTGCTACTCATGAAAGCCCTCGGTGACCTGTTACCTGCCTAGTGTTCAGCACCACCAAGTCTTGCAATGCATGCAAGGCTGCCCCTCGTGTGGATGCACTTACTCATACAAGACTGAACTGTGTTTTATAGGTAACTGAAATCAAACTGAGAAGTCTGGTGTAGCCTAAGTATATGAAAGATGAGCATGGCATGGGGTCAAGATTTATACCTCTATTACGTATTTAAAGATGCAGCAGGATCCCAACGGGCCTTCATTTTTTGCTGAGATCAGCAATCATATTCAGTACCATAAAAAGCTTACTGTTCTGATGAATATCTCACAACAGACATTTTGTCTGAATACTCAGATGTTTCAGGGAAATCTTTGTTTTCATTAGCAATGAAAGTTGGAAGAGTCAAGATGTTTCCCAACAAAGGTGATAGATTACTGTGAAGATGAACTACCTGGTGACTTCACTTTGGGTCACAGCGCACACAGGCTTTAGAAATCAGCCTCAGATTGCACTTTCCACTTGAAGTCTTTTGAAATCACCATAGAAATGTTCTTTTTTTTTTTTTTTTTTTTCATGAGACACTTCGTTACTACAGTTAAAAGCCTCCTCCTCTGGCCCTGTCTGTGTTACAGTCTCCAAAAGCACTTGTAGTCAGACCAATAAAAGTTAATGTTTTATAGGTTTTTCAGATGCATCGATATCTACTCTTTTTCACATCACTTTGGAAGCTGTTAACTGCAGAAGTGCCATCTGTTTCAGTTCCTCACTGGGATGCTAGAGTCTTTCACCCTGACTCCACATGAGCAGCTTGCATCTTTGCCTTTGAACCTGGCACATTTCTGGATTTCATTTTATCCTTGGAAAGGTACTTGCAGCACAGCACAAAAGCCAAAAAAAAAAAATATGAGAACAGACTGGGGAGAAGGGTGCTATGTCTATATTGACGCAGGGAGTTAAGGGAGCTGCAGACTGTTTATTGCCTTGAGGTCCCAGAAGCAAAGTTTGCAGCTGGACAAATTCTCTCTTCTCTTGCGTTTGCACAAATTATCTGCACTTGTACCTAAATGGGAGAAGTTCAAGTTAAGAAATCCAGCAGAAAAGGCTGGACTCCTCCAAATCATCAATTATAGTGCATTGTGGCAGCCCACTGAGAGTATACATATTCAAAATTCATTTTCTTTAAAATCTTTTGAGCTACTATCACACTGCAATAATCTCCTCAAAATATACAGAAAAACATTTAAGCCACACACCTGCAAGTCAAAAAAGTTTAGTTGCAACCTGACAGCAAATAAAATATCAACATATCATGTAAAATTTAAAATCTATCTCCTCCTTAACAGACCACTATCCTTGGGGATATACCCACTATCCAGGGGAGATATAACAGAACAAACTGCACTATCACAAGTACTCCTCCTTCTGCAAATTGGTCCACCAAGTGGGGCCTCTTGGAGATTGATTCCCCCACTTTCAGACAGCACCCAAGCTGTCCAAGACATAGTAAAGCAGACCCTCACTTTCCTCTCCTTAGAACTACAGAGAGGTCACCAGTCAGAGCTGCCCTGGCTCCTTCAGGAAGAACCAATGAGAATATGCTGCAGGCGGAAGAGGAAGGAAATTAAGCTTTCAAGAGCTCATTCATTTCCACCCTGAACATGTGGACTTCCACATGCATTAATTTGTCATCTGCATGAGAACAGATTTGCAATGAGTTCTCATCTCTGGCTACAGCATAAGCTCCATCAACAAGTTAAAGATTGTTAATAAAAACAAACAACTGAATTGTTCTCTGTAGGAATACTCCTCTGTCTGGGGCTATACGAGCACTTACACTGGGACAGTTCGAAGCAGCTCCAAGATCCCTTGCCCGTTCCATTGCTGAGCTGCATGCAGTTCCTCAGTGCAAACCCCAACAATCTGAAATAAATAAAAACAGAGATACTAAACTGGACAGAAACTGTGTGAGAACTGTAGGGAACATGGGCCACGTGGTGCTGGATCAAATTGTGTAGATACAGAGAAGCACCATCTCTTTCAACTAAATAGATAAGTGAGGACAAACGGAGCCTGAAACAAAAGGGAGATTCTGCAAGCTCTCAACACGCCATGTGAAGTGCCCCAGCACATAACATTTAGTCTTGCATGAAGTATGTGAACCTAAATATAAGAAGGGTCTGGTGAAGAATCAGAGTTTACTGAAGAGCCAGTGGTCTGTGCTCACACATCAACCTAGTCCACATACGACAGAACAAGCCAGGACAGGTCAGGGTCTAAGCACATGCCAAACACGGTGCTTTTGGCCAATTGCTAGGAGCAAATGTGATAACAAACCAGCAATTTCAATCAGGTAAAAGATACACTGCCACAGAGGAATGCTTTAGTGCTCATAAATTCTTGACCAACTCTGTTTGCTGGCTGGTTTAATCTTACCCACCACCATAAAGTTGCTAACACACTGCATAATCCACTCTTCAGTGCAGGCAACTGCAGACTTCTGCCTTCCTGCGCAAGGTAAGATGCATTTGCTTTTCAGGTTGGGATCTGCCTCACTGAGCAATACCAGACATCCTTCTCACAGCAGCTAAGATCAGATACTTCAAATGAAGGCAACTGGTGTTTTTTTCCCCTGATCCATCAGCCACTGGCTTGTGCCTTGGAACACAACGATTCATCCCCTGAGACAAAAGAAGATTCTAGACGTGGACTTCTATTTTCTGTCTCAAAACAGTAACCTTTTCCAATGACACTGAATTTTCAGTCAGAATCTGTTCAGCTGGTATACTGTCAGAGAAGAGGAAAACTGAAAACTAAGTTCTGTAGAGCAGTAACCAAAAGTACATGATGTGCCTTTACCACAAACACGAACACTGACAGAAACCTGTGTGGAAAACTGTTCATGTCAGCACGCATCCAATTCTGTACATCCTAATTCTTCTGACCCTCGCAGAGCTCAGTCTTTCAGGACCTAGCCCTTAGAACGCACTCCATCCCCAGGCTTCCTCCATGCACAGCCTGAAACACCCTCAATTCAGCACACCCCTCCCTGGGCCTTTACTCACTCGTTGCATACAAACTGTGAGACTCTAAACAGGAGATTACTCCATACTTATTCTTTACTTTTTGCAACTGTTCATCCTCATTGGTCAAAATAAATCCTTAACAACAAGCATCAAAAAACAAAGGGGAAATCAAGACAACCATAGGTATTGTGGGAGATTAGAGTCCAAAAACCTTAGGATGCAACAACTTCACTGCTCTTTCATCCCAAGCAGCTGGATACTAAAGAAGGGATGCAGTCTAATGCAACACTAACTGGGGAGTCAGCCAGGAATCACCCTGCCTAGCTTGACTCACTATTTTTGCTTCCGGATCCCACAATTCACCTTTTACTTATTAACCCCATACCCATCTCTTTCCTGTTGATAAAACATAGACTTCTGGGCAAATGAGAAGGTTCAGGAAAGCCTTTGCCCTTGCATAGCAGTTGCTTTGTGCAGGTCTGCGATCCTGGAGCTTCCTCTTATGTGTTGCAACTACAAATAAGGACAAATGGAAGCAACCTGAAGCTTAAACTGTAAAATGAAAAGTGTTCTCCCTCATGGCAGGAACTTTTCTAAAGAGCAGGGGGAGCTATGTTAGTTCTATCACTACGGTTAGTACAAGTATTTAAAGCCCTTATCCAAGGGACACCACTTGAGAAAAGTGAGTTTCTGACAGCAAGCAGAACTGTATAGCCAAGGAAGTTCTGCTCATTGAAGAGTAAGGTTAACATACAGGGCATGTTTCTTGCACAAAGCAACCCTGAACCTTTCTTAGATGGTAGATCAGTACAGGTAAACTCACAGAGCCCCTAAAGAATCTTTATGTGGCAAGCTATGTTTCATTCACTATATAATGCTAAAAGCAACTTCGAGTCCTACTGCAAACATCTCTTTTCTCCTAGAAATGACATCAGTGAGGGAATCATCCACTAATATTGCCATAGCATTAACTTGAATTTAGTTCTATATCAAAATAATAGTATCAAGTATTTCTCTCCACTTTTTTACCCCATGTTTGTGTTTGAAATTTCAGAGCAGTAAGGTAATACTCAGAGCTCCAGGTCCATTTCGGGGTTTAAACCTTTTCTGCATGAGGTAGACTCCTTCACTGAGAAATGAACATACCATTGCTCAATCCCAGTAAAACTCTTACTGAATATCTCCAGAATAACAACTCAAAGATGAGATCCACAGTAACCAAATAAGACAGAAAGAAGACAGGAGAATGAGCACCCAACTTATCAAAGCTAAATAAAATGTAGTGCTAAGCGCATCCCACATCTGAGAGGTGCCAGAGCCACCACTGCTGCGTCATACCTGTAGAAAAGTAACAACCCCAAAAGGAGTCTGCACTGGCTGCATCTGAGGGTCTTCTGTCAGCAACATATGCTGGATTCTGGACTCACTGTTGTCCAAAGGGCTGTGCCATGACACATGGTCACCGCTGCAGAAGGTGTTTTCTACAAGGAAAACAAACAAGAAATATTTAGTCCATAAAATATGCCAGAATAATGCTTTTGTTAGCATCTATCTGCTCCTGACCACTGTCAGATGGGGACCTCTGGTCAGGACCAGCACAGCCCCTGGTTGCTGCTCACAGTGCCCAAATCTGAGTGAGTTCTGTGGCAAAAAAAAATGGTTAGGTATTAGTACCATCAAGATAAATAAGCCCCTCTCTAATTTACTGTTAGTCTCATTTTGTGAGAGGGTACAGCTAGCCCACGGAATGCCTATGTGACAACTATTTATACTTGATTTGCTACTCTGAATTGCCACAGAAAACAGATTCTGAAATATAAATTAGACTTAAAGAATACTTTGCTATACCTAATAAAAATTTTAGTCTGCAACCCAACTTGTGACATTTTAAGTCAGTCACTTTCTCTTCCAATTGTCTGGTGGCTCTGGTAAAGAATTATAATTCATATGTTCCTTCTTCCCAAACAATGAGGAAACCAGTAGGCTATAAATTTCATTCTAAGCCAGAATGGACTCCATCTAAACAAAGAGACAGAAATTATTCTTCCTTCTTCACAACTGTAAGAATTCTTTTCTTTTCTTCTCCTCAGAAAAACAAACCCTCCCCAGATAACTCTACATCCCACCTGCAAGTCAGAAGGTACAGCAGAACCGCTGCATATAGCACTGCCCCAAACCCCTGCATCTGAAACCTGCTCTGTGGATGAACTAGAAGTAAAGCGACCAGCCATGAGCATTTTCACTCTGGCTGCAGAGCAGTGCATCTGAAAAGTCACCTCACTGATAAGCTAACCCATGCCTGCATGTCTGTGGGTTTAAACCACAGCATCTTGGGCAACTCATGATTCCTCCACCAGGTGTCCCCATTGGCGTTGGTTTGAACGTTTATTATATACGGGTTTTCAGACAAATTTCTTGGACAGCCCAGTAGATTAATTAAGAATTAAAATAACTCCAAATTCCATAAGGAGCGTGGCCCCAGAAATGAGGCACGGGACAGAAGTGTTGTGATAAGTAAGGGAATGCTTTCCTTCATTAAACCTAAGATAAAACAGAAACACAGCGAATGGAACTGCTTAAAGACAAAAGTTTATCTGTACGTTCAATGAATTACACGCTTTCAGCTCTGCGACTGAAAGGAACGGCTCACAGCATTACTGTGCTTTTAGAGCTGGGACATGAAAAAGACAGAAATGAAAAATATGATTTCAAAGTTTTCTTATATCAAAATTGGATTAAACAAATAGACAAAACCAGCAGAGCTGCAAAGGATTTTGCTGATATTCTCCAGGTTAGCCAAAACGTGGCTGATTGGTTTTATTTCTTAAATGATAAAAGCCCCTCAGTCACAGTTTTCAGGAATGAAACAAAACCACAAAGAACTTATTCTTGGCTCCTGTCTCTATACCACAACATTTTGCCCATCAAATGCTCACACAATTCTATGCTGATCGATCGCTGCATTTCAGTGCTGCTGCTGCTTCTCCTGGGAAATCCCAGCCTGTTTAGGGCAGGTTTTCAAATGCAAATGTCTCTGCTGGAAATCCACCTGTTTACGTCTATGTGAACACTGAACACTTAGAAAATCTCCCTCTCTCCTGCACGCACACGAATGCCACAAAATTCACACTGCCTACTCAATTAAATCACACACAAAAAAAAACATTCTGCAAATAAGATGGAGCCCAATTAAAACCCGTAAGAGCGCAGAAAAATTGGAATTAGAGCCTGAAACTCAGCTCTACACTTGCTGCATTGTAACCCACCCAGAACCTAAGATCAGCCCCTGCATAGAGACCATTGCAGCATGGAGGAGAGCTTGAACCGCAGGGCTTGAACTGAGGAATTGCAGGAACAAAGCACTAGATAGCCATTTACACTCATGCTGGAAACTGGGATGCAGATCCTCCATTCCCACCTCTCACACTTGCCTCGCAAAAAAACCAACCAAAATCTTTACAGTGTTTTAACCAAAAGTGCAGACATTAGTGGAACATTAGATAAACTCTCAAAGACATGTAAAAAGTGCTAATATTTCTTATGTGCACATATGTGTGGAGATGTTGAAGCGCATCCACAGGAGAGCCACAAGGATGCTCAGAGGGCCGGAGACAGGTGGAGGGAGTTGGGCTTGTTTAGCCTGGAGAAGGCTCCACAGTGACCTCATTGCAGCCTTCCAGTACTTAAAGGTAAGCATGAGGGGAACTGACTTATTGCACAGTCTAACAGTGACAGGACAAAGGGGAATGGCTTTAAACTAAAAGAGGGAAGATTTAGGTTAGATGTCAGGAAGAAATTCATCACTCAGAAGGAGGTGAGGCCCTGGCACTGCTGCCCAGAGCAGTGGGTACCCCATCCCCAGAAATACCAATGCTAGGTCGGATGGAGCCTTGGGCCCTGATCTGGTATGGGGAACCTAACCTACCTACCACAGGCAGCAGGAACTAGGTGATCTTTAAGATCCCCTCCAACCTAAGCCTTTCTATGATTCTATGATACTTATTTCCATACAAACAAGAAAAGAGGCAGCACAGGATGCATGCGCTCATCCCAGGTACAGCAGAGGCACAAACACCTTCTGAGGAGCAATACACTACTATGAGGTGTGCCCACAGTGTTCCCGCTTCTCCCATACTATGTGGACTGCCTGTAGAAGCAGTCTTCCATCTCCAGACTAATATCTGGGAGCTGTTCTGCACTTCTGAGAATGCAGGATGGGAGCAGGACCTTCAGTGATCACAACACCAATATAGGTCTACAGCCTCTCTTACTGCAGAGATCAAGTGAGACACCAACACTTGTAGCTGAAAGCTATTCATATATGAAAAACTCAAAAACGTAGACATGAAAATGGGTATTTTAATACATATGAAAGAAAAGTTTGGTGTAAAATCAAAAGATTACAAAAAGTAGCTCAAATCCATGGGACTGTGATTCAGTCTGAGAGTACTAATGTCCACAATGCCACCTGCATCCCAAAGCAATTGCTAGGGTTAGGACAAACCATGACTCTCCTTTCAGATAACATCCCTTTATAAATTATCTTGGTTTACTAAAACTTGAAACCTCACAGTCTCCGCAGCATTTGAGCCTTCAACCCAGGAGAAGGTAAGACAGCTTTCCGTGGTAGTTGTGGGGCTGTTACTGACCCAGTACTTCTCTATCATCAAACAGGGCAGCCATCAGTCTGTGGGCGCAAAAGGGATTTAAACCTAACATGGTAATGTCACCCATCCGCATGAATTTGTCAGGTGATGTTTTAACAAAAACTCCTGAATTATTCTTTTCTGTCATGGAACACTGGACGCTGCGGAATTGAAATACTTCACAGGCAGGTATTGATTTTATAAGGGCTCAACGAGGAAATCATTACAACATTTCATTTCAAACTTATTGCCTTACTTCATATTTTATAACAGCAAATTTGAAGCATCTCTCTAGCTCCACAGAAATGAGAAGTCTCCAAATTCCCCATAGACCAGCTCTTGTGTCGTTCTAATATGCAAAAGCAGTATTCGTAAAACAGCTACACCACACTACTCTGTTAAACCTCCCACATTTTGAAGTCTTTAAAATGTCATCATCCATTCCCTTTAACAGGCTGCACAAAGCAGGTGAAGCTCCTTCCCGCAGCAATGGCAGTAACTCAGCTGTGCAGTCTCTCCCAGCTTTACTCCCCAATTGCTTGACAACAAGAACTGGGGAAATAACTCAGAGGAACCACCCCGCTGTGGACTAGTAAATTCTTTGCGCAGCGGTGCTCGTGTATTTTCTTGAAGCACATTCCCCCTGCATTTAATTTGATTAAATACACTTTATGTCTAAAGAAATAAATACAAGTCATATTCCTGGCCTCAAGATGTTTTATAAACAGTGTAGAGCATGCAATCTATGCTCAGGAGGCACTGGTTAGCTCTGCAGAGAAACAGCTTATTTCCCCCTGTATTTTCCATTTCTTTTTTAAATCTGCCATTTTTACATCTATTTAGGAGCCCTAACTCCCCTGAAAAACTGCAGGGAGCAAGTAGAAAAGGACAGTACACCAATACAAGCACCAGGAGCTAACAGAGCTCCATCTCAAAGCTGTCCCAGGCTGAATCTGGCCCGGGGATGTTCCACATCAGCTTTCTGCCCTGTACCCAGAGCAGGCAAATATCTGCCTGGGCATCTGGGAGGCAAATATCTCCTCCTGTGCATGCACGGGGGACAGCATAGAGGAAAACATAGAGCTAAGGCTGCCCCACCATCCAGGAGACAAAAAGGGAACTCAGAGTACCTCTTCTGTCCATGCCCATCCCGGCATACGGCCTGAGCCTGGTCCTGGACACTAAGATGACTTGATTTGGGGTAAACAGCTATTCTGCTGCACTTGTGTCCTTGTAAAGCAAGTCTCTGCGCTCCTCTCTTGTCTCTGCAGAAAGCCAGGCTGTGGTTACAAGGTCCCTTTCTTCCTGAGCTGTGTGAGATGCTGCTGAAAGGAACAATCCTGCTTGTCCCCCTGTGACAGCAGCAGTGACCTGGGTCACTGTCCTCCAAGCTGTCACGGTGCTTGGCACAACTCCTGGCACTTCTCTGCTACCTTGGTCTAAAAAATACATCTAATAAATTCACAGCAGAGCATGGCAGTGGGTACACTGGCATGCAAGCAAGGTGACCACATCCCTCATGCAAGTCAGACCTATGTTATCTGCACTGCTCAGCAGCTTGAACGCTTACACAAGCTTTCAAGTTGTGTCCAACAGTGATTGCTCAGCTGAGCTGTCAGCAGCAACAGACGGCAGTACTCAGAAATTCTGTAACTGAGGGCAAAGAAAAGCAGAGAAAGATTTTGAGTCCAAAGCTTTCGGGTGCAGGAATGCTACGAAGGCCCCCGGTGATCTCCTGACCAGCACGACAGTGATGCAGCCAGACATTTAAATTGAACGCAGCTTATCCAATACTTGCAGAAATCATGTAATTTATTGCATTGCCATTATCCCATGCATGGTTCATATAATTTATTATATAAGTGCATTTTCCCCAACACATCTTTAATATTCAGTCTGGTTTTGTTTAAAAAAAAAAAAAGGTAGTCCGGCAATCTGTCACAAGTAAGATTTGATGCTGTGTTTCAGTACCACTTTGCAGATGGAACAGCTAGAATTAATTACGAGAAACAAGGGGCAGACACAGAGTCCAACACTGAAATGCATTAGCTATGCTTTTCAACAGAGCTACTTAATACATTTCTAATTAGCTTACTAATGGATATGACCATGCATGCAAATATGCGACTAAACATGAACGCTGTCTAAAAATCTCAAAGCAATACTGCTATTGCAACTCATCATACAGACACAAATTAAAGAAAAAAAAACAACGGTATAAAAAAAGAGCTCATTCAGACTCATTTACCAGTCATGTTAAATTAAGATAATCTAGGGAAAACCAAATTAATGCTAAGTTCAGTCTGTCTGCTTCCTTTCTTAACCTACAAAGGACTGCACAAATGGATTGGTAAAGGTGAAAAACAGCAGTGATATAATGTGGGGGACTGGCTGGCAGTGCTACTTTATAATTTCATTTTTAGCTCAAGCAGAATGTTTCAACAACATAGAAGAAATTAGTAGAGTCCAAGCCATGATATATTTGCATTATGTTAAGAAAAAAAAGCCCTTTTCCCATGTTTGTGCTGCACAGTTCAATTTTGCTGCCCCTTATCTCTGTCTGGGAAACAAGAACGGCCCCAGCGCAGATTCACACGGGGCTGTTGCCCGCTGCAGACATGCAGCATGGACAAGATGCCTTGGGAAGAATTCAATCCCCAGAGCACAATTAAACAATGGCTCCACTGCAGGGATTCAAATTGAGCTTTTATAAACAAGGGGCCTAGGCAAGCGGTTCTTTAAAAAAGAGTGGGGAGAAAAACAGATTATCATCACTGTAAGGACTCCTTGACCTCTGAAGTTCGAAGACTGAGCTGGGAAGACAGAAGAGCGATGCAGATATTTTTTTTAAGTTGATCAGCAGGTGGAAAATAGTTTGTTACTCCTTAAATCCAGGCAGTTAAATATGGAAAATGAATGATCCTCTGAAAAGAAGTCATCACTTACACGCTTTTATATAACTTACCAGATCCCTTTAGAGTTCTGGACTGAAAGCCAGCTGGAGGGGCCAGAAGCAGGACCCACCATGGCCCCAGCAGAACAAAGAGGACTCCTTGCTGCTCAGAACTGCCACCCATATGCTCACATGCGCCACAGATTCCCCTGACAGAGTTACAAACATTGTTTTTTTATATTACAATGCAGATCTCAGATGCCTTATGTGATACTGGAAAGCATAATAATTTAGCTGCTAAAGTGCTCTCATGCAACAAACAGCGTGGTTCTGGGCTTCCTCTACCCCTTCTGTTTTCCAGGACAATTCTTTCCCACCCCCTCTGCATCTGTGTGCCTGGCTCCCTCTCCCTGCACAACTCTACACGCACAGTTTCCATTACTGCAGCCTCTGAGAATTTCTCACGCAGGCTCCCAGCGAGTGACTCCCATGCCCAGGGCACACTCCCACCCTCTGGGAGCTGGGGGCCCCCTGTCCTCTCTCTGACTCTTTCCAGCCCCCTTCTCCTCCGCCTTCCGGCAGCCTCCTCCAGCTCCAAGTTGCCCATTGCTCTTTGCAGTCTCCTGTAGCACATAGGCACCTCGCTGCAGATGTGCTGCCTGTGGCAGGATGCATCCCCACTGCTGCTTTTGGAACAGCACAGCTTTCACCTGTCCACTGATTTATCTGCATAGCATCCACCTACAAGGAGGGAACATAAGGCAGTGTGGCATCATAATAAGAAAGAAAATGAACATGCATGTGAGCTGTTCTTTCACAGCCCCACAGAACTCTCCTGCTCCAAGCTCTTACTTCTCTACACCTCTTCACCCATGACCATCTGTCCCAGATTCTGTGTGGCTGGTGTGCTCTCCCTTCCTCCAGCAGGAGCAGGACACCTGCATCCTGTCTCCAGCATCTCCCAGCCAAGCAGCCCCAGGGGCACAGGACTGATGTACCTGTCAAACATTGAGCCTGGGCAGCAGAGTCCCAGTCCCATGGATAAAGCCTCCCCCCCTTGGCATCACAGCAATTCCTGCCTGCGAGGAGAAGCTCAGAGGCCCTGTGGCAGCAGCCTCCCAGAGCCCACCCCTTGGGCACTTTTTTTTTTTTTACCAGGAGATGGATGCTACCAGCTCCGTCCAGCTGTGCTGACACCAGTTTTCTCCATCTCTCACCTGAGCGAGATGTGTTGTACAGTGCTTCTTCAAAGGATCGTATTTACACCCTCAATAGCTCCTGTAACAGAATAGCCTCAGGATGGGGTAGAGGCCCAGGAGAGAGAGGATGTTATACAGCAGGATTTCCTGTCAGATTAAGGGCTGACTCAAAATAGATATTTAACGACAATTTATTTACAGATTACACAGTCCCACATGGAGCCAATTGGAAGAGATGCTTGCCTTTTATTTAAGGACACTATCCTGTGCTGGGGCATGTGAAAGTTAGAACATTTTACAGCCATGTGAATGCTTCACAGCTAGGTGCAATTAGAACAAATATGCGTACCACAGCACTTAACAGCCTCTCAGGTGTCCGCTGTGAAGGAAGAGAAACGCAGCATAAGAAAAATGCTCTTTGTGTTGTGGAATATTTTATACACTTGTGCATATGGAAGCCCTCATGATGAGTGTACGTTTAGGTGAACATGGGAGCACTGCAAGATCACTGCCACTTGTGATCATCCCTGGGTATTTAGGAGATTTCTGTTGAAAAACTCTCTAATGATTCAAAAAGTGAAGGCAGTATCCTCCTCTGAAGAACCCAATGATGCACACAGCTCTAATGCTCAGCCTTCATGGCACAGAGGTCTCACACAGACTGCAAGACTGCTCTAAGATCTCTCTTTAAGCAAAAGTTACACAAGGGGGAGGAAAGGGAGGATGATCTGTGCAAAAACACCTGTACAGTAATCACATCATAATCTCTCAGGAAAAGTTACCTAGCTACCCTGACACTGGTTCTGAGTCTTCTAATGGAAAGGGATGGGATGGCTTAGAGAGCACTGCAGCGTTGTTACTCAGCGGTTGCTTTTAACTCAAGTTTTCAGGAATTTAAAGCTTGCGTGAGCCAAACCTTTGTTTTAATTTTGGCAAAGCAGGAGGCTGAAAGGCAGGAGGCAGAGGAACTTCGTATTCACACACATTTATACTAGAGTATTAGAAATATTAGATGAGTTCCACAAGCTCATTACAGTAATGCAAGAGAAACACAGAAACTCCGTCCAAGAGCTATAATCATGGTTCAAATGCAAAATGATTAGCCTGTTTCTGGACCACCTTTTGAAACTCTATCCCACATGTTCCAAGGTGATTCCTTTAAGCCTCAGGTTTTCAAAGAAAAAGGAGAAGAATCCACTTCCCACAGGCTCTGGGCTGCCTGCAGTCTCTGAACACACTCTCCCAGTTCCCTTCCCCACCAAGAACAAAACACTTTCCCTGCTGTGCCCATTTGCTGTCTCCTGGCTGAGCAGGCTGCTGTAAAGGCTCTTTGCATGTAAAGCTGTCAAAAGATGGTCTGTAATGAGCTCAGCATACTGCCGCACTGGCAGGCAGAGTGCAGAGTGGGTTAGGCAGAACACACCATTTGAGTACCACTTGCTTCACAGATCTTCAATAGAAAGTGTAAGAAGGATATATGTAACAGCGAAACTAACTTCCAGCTCTCCTCTGCAGTTTCATCTAAGGTAGGCTGGCAGCTGTCAAGGAATAAACGAGTCCCTTTCACAAGGCTACTTGGTCTGTGCAACCTTCACTCTATCCTCTGTGCATCCCAAATGACTGCACACAGGCAGAAAAAGAGGATGCTCCTGTGACTGCAAAACAATCCCTGTTTTGTGGCTTTCAGCTCCTTGACAGGGGGAGGCAGCACAATTCTATGCAGAAGCCTTTAACTATTACAGTGGCTGCTTCCGTTTCCCAGAAAAGGCTGAGTAGGACAAAGACCTCATATGTGAGAGGCCAGAGGACCTCACATCAGCAGGAGGGGGTTTTCTGCATTCCCTGAGCTATGTCCTTTGTCTTGCATCCCTCCCACCGCACAGGCATGGAGCCTTTGTCCAAGGCTGGATGGAACATGTGCAGCTTCTGCCCTGCTTCCTCACCCCAGGAGTCAGAACCACTCTTCTGGTCCCCAGCACATGTCCTCCTCACCCGTTTGTAGCAGGGATGCTCTGGGTAGGACAGAGAAAAGGCTTCCCTCCACTTTGGGCAGAAAACAAGCGAGATTGATTCTGATCCTAAACTATGACTGCTCCTGATAAACATCTGCCAGGAGCCAGTATCCTGGGGTCCCCAGGACACAGAGCCTGCTGGTTGTCCTTCCATCCTTCAGCTGTTGCAGCAGCCTTGCACCAAGATACATCATGGCTTCTCTGGGTCTCCACTCCTGTTTCTTTCCTCCCTCTTCCAGAGGGAGCCCACATGCAGTATGTAGGCTGAAGTAACTCATGCATTTATAAATGCAGTCATACATCAGATTTGCAAGTGTCACTGCTCTGTCTATCCATGACATTTGAGAGCAGCCTATGGCACATGGACTGATGCAGAGCACAGAGAAGACAGATCCTTTTCGACTTTTTTTTTTAATAAACCAACTGAATGAACTATATTGAACAGTTGACAACCAACGAGTCAAGTTCAATTCCCAGGCTGCAACAGGACGGAAGTTGACAGAATTAAAAGGGACAGCACCAGCTGAAATCCAGCCAACACAAACTGGGCCTGAACCTGCTTTATCTAAATTGCAGCAGTAGCTAAAAACAAGCTCTTCTTTCAGGCAGCATTGAGATCCCTTGCTTACTGCCTAGAAATACTATACAGTCTGAAGGAGGATAGCTTTTCCTCTATTTCAACAGTCTTTTATAAGGAACAAAGAATTTCTGTGCCTCTGCTCCTGGCACAAAGTCTCCCCATGCTTTAGTGTCAGCCCAGCCTTCGGGGCACAGGAAGGTCAGAGACCTGTGCTCAGCTGGGAGCTACAGAACAAGACAACAGCAGGTCCCCGGCAAGGCACAGAACGACCCTCCCTGATCTCGTGAGGAAGTCACTGAGCCTCCTGCCCAGACCAGGCTCATCCCTCCCTGTGCTGGCAAACCAAAAGGCAGTGTCACACAGCAGTGCTTCAGGATCCCTCCTCTCCAGTCCACGAGAAAGCACACAGTACTATCCAAACCTGGCTAGAGGGCTACAGGGGCTTATAGAAAAAACAATTTGGTGCAACTCCCAAGCAAAGCACAGGGAGATGTCACTCAATGAAAACAGCAAGCACTAAATGGAACTGCTACATGGTCCCAGCAGCAGAAGGAAGAGTGGCAATGTGCAGAATGGAGCACCATGCTGGGACACCTGCAGTACTGCAGAGAGGCAGCACCCTGCCTGTTCTGAGTAGAAAGAGAAGCCAAGCATATTCAGCAATCCAAAAGCTGAGGTCAGGCTGTTCCCTTTATGCTGCCAGAAGAACAAGAGTGGGGCAGTGTGTGAGTGAGTGTACCAGCCGTGTGGTGACAGCAGCACCACACAGAAGTAACACCTGCAGCTCTGCTTCATTGCTCCCTGCCCTCCAAGATCTGAAATTTACCACGAAGATTTGAAACCACTTCTTCAGCCCACACAGGACTCTCAGGAATGACTGGCAGCCAGGTGTGCACCAGCTCACTGCCCAGGAAGGCACCACAGCTCCTCTGTAACAACTGCAGCTTCCCTCCTTCCTCAGCACCTAGCTGCACCATGGAGCTGGATGCACATCCCTGCCTCACAAGCATGGGGGAAAGGAATTGTGCTCAGAAGGTGCCCAAAATCACAGCCACACAAAAAGACAAACAACATTAAGTTCTGGAAGCATGCAAAGAGGAAACTGCACTTCAAGAAGGTAGAGGCACCTCTGCATGCTGACCTGCGTGCCAGCCTCAGCGTCACTGATGCTGGGGTCCATCCTCTTCCTCCTTTCCTGTACTGAAGAGCATGGACACAGTGTAACCAGTACTGCTACACTTCCTCTAGAGTCCTGCTAGATGGCAAGACTGCCATGACATTAAGAAAAACCAACCAAGGGTACTGGACATTTCTTTGAGAATGGAAAAGAACAGCTATACTATAGTTTCAATGGGCCCTGCTGGACCAAACCCAGAATAGTCACATAAAAAAACAAACAAAACATATCAGAGAAAAAAGCACTGGAGAGGTGCCACATGAGGAAAGCGGCAGATGCTTAGCTCCAAGATCTCAGGTACAAGTTCTGGTGGCTTATAGCTGCACGCACAGGCAGTAGGCTGAGGGCAGTCAGGGCAAGCCAATGTCTCACAGGCTGCAGGAGGGTTTGCTGCAGCTAGCACTGCTCTGGACCAGTTAATGGGAGCATGCAGGCAAAGCAAGTGAATTCCACCAGTTGTGCCTGGCAGCACCTGTACTGCACTGTTTGTCTGCTGGGCAGAGTGAGCAGTTAGTGCCGGCCCACATGTTTCAGACCTTAAGCCACCTGAGTAGGAACAGAAATAAAAAGAATAAATGTGGTCCTAGCTTTAATATTTTCTCAGTGCAATCCTGGGACAGTATTTCAAAAGAACGCATATTTATACTCCCATACAATATCTCCTCTTAGAGGCATCTTTTCTACAGATAAAACTATTTTCCATGAGGTCTCTTCAGCAGGAAGTGGCTGATCAGCAGCTTTGCTAATAGCTGCTTTGCTGGCTTACCACCAGTGCTGCATAAGCTTTATTTGTGGTCTACACAGGAAAAAAAAAAAGAGCTGGGTCCCTCTACAACTAGTGCTTTGCTGCAACACCTAACAGGACAGAGCTCTGCCCATCCTGCCAGGCACCTTGCTGAGCACCCACGTGGAGCTGCCTGGTTCCAGCAGTGAGCACAGCATGCAGTGCTGGCCATGGCACACAGCTCCCAGCTGGAAGAGAGGGGACGTGCAGGGGCTGGTTTCAGAGATGGGGAGTCAGAAATATTGGGGAGGTGAGCTCATGGGCAGCAGCACAGGGAGAAGTGGATTTATTGCAGCACTGCGGGACAGGGAGGAGAAAGGATGCAAATACGTAAAGGATGTGCACTTTTTGCTCACAGAACAGCTTGTTTTATGGGAAATGTCTAAGAGGAATTAGGCTAAAACCCAACCAATTTCTCATGGACCACTGAATAACTATCAGATGATGAGAGCTTTTGGCCACAACAAGTCTGGGTTAAATTGGAACCAGGGACAGAATGTTTCCATGCAGAACCAAGGCACATAACCTGTGCGCCCAGCTGAGTCCTACTCACCTATGGGCAGCAGCAGGCCGAGTGCTGCTCTACAATGGCACCGTACTGTTTGTGTCTGCACAAAGTTCACTGTGTAACGGATTCTGCTGAAATGAAATTTGTGTTGATTTATATTACTTCGTGGAATAAAAAACACAGTTAATCCGCCCATTTTTAATCTAAAATCCTGGAATACAAGAGAGAAGCCAGGGCCAGCTCCACACTGGAAACTGGTCAATATTACAAACAGATGATAGAAAAATATATATTTTACAGAGCCATAGCAACCAGAAGAGAACAATAAATCAGCCTAGGATTAAAAACATATAAAGGCACAGTCAGGGGAAAAAAAAAAGTCTATGAATTACTGGAAGATTTTATTTGGCTTTAGTTATCCTATTGGGAAGAAATAAACACTTTGACAAACAAGCTAGACAAGCCTCATTTGCATTCAAGGAAGCGAGGAGTTTGTTTTGTTTTGTTTTTACACACAGAAATTGGCCAGTGTCAAGAGTGTTTGAAAACATGTCAGCAAGGAAAGAGTCACTGAGGCTACACACTGAAGCCTGCTAAACTCCCAAAGAGCTGAAGATGAGGTCTAGTGGTTAAGCAAGGGCAACAGGTGTCAAAGCATTTGCTAGCGTAATGGCTTCAGGTCTGCGACCTCAACCAAATCACTTAATCCCACTGAGTCTCATTTTCAGTGTAAAAGTTATACTGCCTGTCAAGTGCAAAGTGCCTGTGACTGGGATTAAACTAACTTGAATCAGAGGAAAACTGCTGAATAAGAGAGCATCTTCAGCTGCAGCCCTTACTGCTCTCATAATCATGTTCATTTACCAGAGGAGAAACTG
This sequence comes from Aquila spilogaster, assembly GCA_024606505.1. NCBI lineage: Eukaryota > Metazoa > Chordata > Aves > Accipitriformes > Accipitridae > Aquila > Aquila spilogaster. The sequence goes on from JANHGO010007557.1 coordinate 38,750, forward strand.
AGGCAGCAAAGTTGGTATAATACACTCACATTGATTCAGTGCAATAACAACGTAGGCAGGAACAGTGCATGCGTTTCCTCAAACTACAAACTATCCATCAGACAGTAATTTCTACCTGAGGAAAGCACTATCTGTCAGAGGTAACTACAGGAAGCTAGATATACCTCAGTGAGGGCTTGCTTTGCAACCTGGCTTCTGAAGGCTTACAAGCCTGTGCTGCCTCAAGTGCTTTCACATATCCTTTCCCTTCCAGTAACTTTGGAAAGTTGGCCCATGGACTTGAACCACAACAGAATGAGACAGGAGTTCAGAGATACTGAGTTCGTACAGGTTTCATGGTAATAACTAGAGGACAAGATATGTCATACCTAATCCTTTGGAAAGGGAATCCCTCATAGTAAAGTGCAGAGGGTCAGACATGCCAAGAGAGGTGTTTGTAGAGAAAAAAACCCTAATCTATTGTCAGTTTGGTCACTGTGTTGACACATTGCTATCAACATGTGTAACCCACCATGCACCTGCTGGAATCAGTTCTGCCCAATACACTTTTCAAAGGTGTAATACATTTTGCTAGGGAATAATTTAGTCAAGGTTATCTAAGATCTGACAACTGCCTCTGCTGCATGTAAGCAACTTTCTCCTGAAGTAATTGGCTGAAATCTGCATTAAATCATCACCTGGAAACTGCATCTTACCTACTTCCTTTGCCTGTATATTTCATTACTACTATTTTGCAGTTCCCCAGACACAAGCAACTCCCTACTACTGATTTAGATTAAGTTTAAACATGTAAGATTCAACTTCTAAATTGGCTGAGACTTCAAAATTTGCATTTAAATCTTTTAGTGCACTAGTAACCAGGAAACTATGAAAAAAGACGGTAAGTTGCATATTTACAGAACCAGAAGATCATGAGTAAAACATCTGAAGAGGACACCTAATTGCCAATACACCAATAATAAAAGAGATCTGGAATGTTCCTACTCTGCCTTCATCCAAAAGAAGGATCAACTCTTCCTGACAAATACCCAGGAAGAATACTTCAACTTGTTTTCAAAGGTATGCAGCAATGGGGAACTTACAATTCTCTGGTGTCTCACTGCACTTAGTGAAAATTTTCCTAATGACAAGCTGCGAGCCTACCTTACAGAAATGTAAGCAGTGACAGGTCTCTTCTATCCTGTTGGCACACAGAGAAAAATATTACTTTATTCCCTACAGCAGCCTTTTGCATATTTGAAGACTGTTCTCCCATCTTCCCTCCATTTTCTCTTCCCTAGACTAAACAAATGCAACTCTTTTGATCCTTCCTCCTCAGGTCATATTTTCCAGTCCTCACAGTCATTCTTACTGCCCTCCTCCAGACTTTTCTGGGAGGTATCTGACTTGAAGCCTTTCTCCCCACACTGGATCCAATGCTCTACATTTCCTTTTGAGGTGCTGACAGCAGTGCAGACAGAAGTGCTGATGCAGTATGCATCCCATACAATATACAGAACAGTTCTATTTATGCAGTAGAACAATTCTGCCTCCCTCTCAGACTGAAGAGTGTTGGTTTAGGTATAGCTCATTGGAGAAACCAACTCTGAATTGCTTTCTTCTCCTTACAAAACTACTGCTCTTGCCTGTCTGTCCCCAGCCAGTAACTGTGCATTGGATTATTCCTTAAGAAGCACAGGAACTTGCACTTTTTTTTACCTTACTGGCTTTCCTGCACATGGGCATTCCAGACTATCTCCTCACTTTGAGAAGGTTGCTTTGAACTCCACCCCAGCAACATAGTGCTTTGCTGTGTCTGCAAGTTTTATCAGAATACTTTGCATTTCATCATCCTGGTCAATCCCAAATTGCAACAGCCATAGGACAGACTTCAGAGGAATCCCAACTCTACCCATCTCCTGTGGTTGATGACAACACACAGACAACTACTTAAGTTGAGATATCTAACCAGTATTGCGTCCCCTTCTTTTATCAAGATCATGTTTTCTCAGCTTGCTCACATACTTGTTACTTGAGACTACGTCCAAAGTCTAACTTCTGTCAAGGTAACTAACATTCATTGCTTCCTACGGTGCCTGTTACTATGACACGTAATTAAATTAGTTTATTTCCACTTATTCTTGATAAACCCAGGCATTATTCCCTAAAGGTCTTCCTACTGGTTGCTTAGGTGCCAAAGTCTAATTGGCCAATTATAAATCTCATGCCTTTGTTTTTTGGACAAGTTTTCCAGAATCTGTACCTTACAGCTGTAGATTCCTCTTTCAGCCCCACAAGATCTCATACAAACAATGCATTTGTTTCCATGCTACATCATGCCCTCATGATGCGTACGCTTGAAAACAAACTTCACCACAGACAAAAAAAATCACAGATTTAAATTTCAGGAAAATAAAGCCCACAGTCATCCTATACCAATCAAGCACTCTAATTCTGCAGTGCCTAAAGAGTTAACAATTGTAACAAATCCTGAATAAAACTGCCATAGAAGAGAGTTTCCTCCTCTTTGTTTGAACTGAAGTATAAATTGGTTCTACCACCAGACATTCCCAGTATACTCACGAACCATGACAAGTTAAGGTCACTGAATTGTGCAAAGTTTCATTTTCAAAGTTTGCAGGGTTGTTTCTTTTTACGAACTAAAAATAACAGAGTTGGAATTTGTGGTCATGGTCAAACAGTGATAAAATTAAGAACAGATAAAGCCACAAAAACTTTTTTTCAAGACTTGCAATCTTGGTTTTCTTAAAGGAGGGGAAATAGTGCCATTTAATCAAAAGCACAAAGCATCAAGTGTTTGTTACAGTGAACAGAGAAGCTGAGGCACAAGGAGGTCTGAAATTCAATGCAGAAGACACTAAAGTACAGCCACAGAGCCGGAGAGATGGAAACAATTAAACAACATTTATTTGCCTAACAGCCTTTGTTACAAAAATGCAACACCTGCAATGAGATACATTTTGAAACTCCAGTACACACAGTAACAAGATTTAGGACAGCAGTAGCTGCTAGGCTAGACTTCAGCTCAATCACCGCCAGCTGAAAATGCTCAGGCTCAGCAGGAGCATAACTACATCTTAAGCTCCCGTAACTACAACTGGACCCAGCAAAGCACATCTATGATAACCAAAATGCTGGCTTGCTACACAGGAGATAAGAATTTAGCTCTCAGCATAGTTTTCAAAGTAAACAATCCTTTGACAAGCCAAAGTGCCTGGAACCTACCCAAAAAGTTCTTGCCAGTTTTGGTTTTTTTTTTCTTGCTACTTGTTTCAAGTAGATTAACGAGCGTTACTCAAGTTGTCTTGGTTCATCAAATATTTTTAAGGCTATCTGAAGTACTAAAGAGACACTACAGATTTGTAAACTACTGAACAAGACAACAACGAGGTATGTACATGGGAGTCAAACAGTGGTCGTCACTGTTGCATTTGACAATTACTCCAAATGGCATAGTCAGAAGAACTTGAGTAAAAAGGAACCTTTCATCACATGAAACAATGCAATAGCGCTGCACCCTGCTTAATGCTGATCAAGTTTTGGAAGAACTGCCACTACAAGTACATGGCAGTTTTCAAGTTTTAACATCAGAGCAATGAAGTACTGTAGAAGGCCAACTTAAAACCAAAAATGAGCCCTGCATCTAGTAGCTACCTTTCCAACAGCTGCTGGCTCCAGCTCGGCCAACCCTCACGTCCCCACAAACCAAACCAGGACTCCTGCCAGGTTACAGACTCTTCCCTCCCAGATCTACAGGACTCTCTAGTTTCTCAGCCCCTCACACTGAGGCCCCAAACCAGACCCAGTATTTTAAGTAAGGTCTTCCAAGTGCTAAGTGGAAGAGGTAATTACTTTCCACAATCTGTTGGTCATGCTCTTCTCAATGTAACCCAGTATGTGCTTTGCCTGCTGCATGGTGAGCATACTGTTGGCTCATACTCAATTTCATATTCAAAGGGGTCGATTTATGATTCATACATAATCTGGGTTTCTTTTAATAATGTAAATTGAGAGCTAAATACCTGGAGGCTAGAAACTACTAAAGCATGTTTGAACAGTGCCTTTAAAGACTCATAGGAGATAGTCAAAATCAGCATGGATAAGCAGAGGATAATATTGAAGGCCCTTAGAAGTTCATGTCAGAGACTAACACACATGGGTACAATTGCTCTTTCCAGTCTAAAAACTGTTTGCTTCAAGGTCAGAAAGATGAGACAGCATCAGAACAGGAAACTTGAGAAATCTTCCACTATAGCAATCCTTTGTTTATCAAAACTCTTCTAAGCACTATATTAACACTTGCACTGGCTTGATAACACCATGAAGCAGAAAGTAGTACCTCATCTACCAGGAAGAGCTGTTCCAGGGCTGCTGCACAAACCAGAGAAGTTTCTGCCCTCGGCACCAGCTCAGTCCCTGAGACTTTCATTCTACACCTTGCCCTGCCAAATCTCATTTCACTCTGCACACATCTTCTCACCCATGGAAAGGTTGAGACAAGCAGCTGCATTACTGTAGGTTGTTTAACGTGCAAATATAAGGCACTGACATTACTGTAGCAGAGACTATACCAAACTAGATATAAAAGGCTACAAAAAGGGTCCTATATGTAATACAATTTAACTTAACACTTAATACTTGAAAGGAAAATATTAGAGTCAGATGCTTTCTTCCAGATCCTGCAGTCCATACATAGAAAATATGATTATACATTGTTAGAACTAAAAAGTTATTGTACTGTAGAATTTAGGCAGGATAGGAACCTCAAACAATGGTAAAAAAAACTATTATAGTAATGTGGACTCATGCTTAAGAGCAGCAAAAAATCAAGATAGAAAACATTACAAGTAAGCCCAAATTTAGACGGCAATTGGAAAAGATAGCTGCACAACAAAGGTTACAAGTTCTTATATCATTTTAAACTGCAACAAAAGACATTTCCAGTATGAAGACAAGCAATAATCTATGACGACATTGGTCTCTGTCAGTCAATATTTAGAAAAAATACCCCACAAGAATTACCACTGCCTCACTGATTTATGACAAGTTACAAGAGCAATTCTGTTTGCACCTGGACCTTTCCCTTTTGAGAGTCAGCCAGATGACCGAAAACCTGTAGTGGAATCAGGAGATACTGAGCAGTTTATTAACTAACAGTGCAAGTACTAGATGCTACAAATTCAATAATCATTTATTACTTTACCTGTAAAGAACCTCAAGCTAGATTAAAAAAAAGTTCTTCAAATATTTTCATTGAGATCTTGTGATGGTTAAGGGTGCCTTTCAAGTACACTATGCACTCAGCCACTCCGCAGTGCTTCATGTGCTCACCATACAAACTAATATCCAACTCACTGGTACAATAAAATCCAGGAAGAGCAGTGCAAAAGAGTTGGATGGTTCTTAACTTTCTGCTAAGTCTCCACAAGCACAGATGATTCTTCAGTGCCAGTTCTTTAGCCTTCCCAGCCCTGGCATCTCTTACAACTTCTATGTCTTTCCCAACTTCTTTCTTACACACACTAGCGCTCAACTGCACAGATCAGTGGAAACACCTACAGTTATAGAAGTTATAGCCCTTCCGCTGAGAAACGAGACCTTATCAGATGTGTGCTCCTCAGCCATTTCAAGATAAGCAAGCAATGTACTTACATTATCTTCTCTCATCATGGAAGAGTTGAAACAAACAACATAGAAAGAGTGCCAATGCCTGTACTGTTCCTTTCCCATAGTTATTAACTGTTTTGTACCTTCAGTTTCTCAATATCAGTGATCTGAAATTATCCCAACAGCAGCTGAGTGTTGTACCCAACAAGTGGGGTTGATGGAAGAGACCTACCATTTTTGGTCAAATGTTTTCACACAAAAAAAAACTCTCAAGATTTGACTGAGCAACTGTGAGACCCAACTGTAGCACCATATGACAGATGCAGCCCTTCTGAATGAAAGCAACAAAATGTGAAGTAACAGATTGAACCCAGCAGTACCTGACTGAAAGACATATCTTGCTAAGCCTTGCATTAACTCTGCTGGCCAGGTAGGTGGAGCAGACTCTCCCGTTTCTCTCTTTAGTCGAAATGTCAACTCAAATCCAAAACCACTTGGTCCATCTGTTCCCGTAAACCTGTAGGGAATGAAAAATGAAAAGTCACAACATATTTTTATTAATGAGAACAGTCTTCAATATTAGCACTATGGAAAAAGGCTAAACGTTCTTCTCACATTCTCTTATTTCAGTCTTTGCTAGCTCAAATGGCATAACATCAATAGTTTAACAGACATAATAACTTCAAAGGTAACAACCATAGCAATGTTTTCAGCCAGAATAACATCATGGAATCTTGACTTCTTCTGGGCGACAAGTATGATTTTTAGCCTGATTTTGTTTTTAAAAGAAAGTTGCAAATTTTGCACAGATAGCTGCCCTAGTTACACTTCCTTAAATGGAAACACCAAAGAAAGTACACAACAGAAAATGTTATTCCATTTTTGTGAACTCAAATTTCTATACATTCAGAAGTGGGATGCAACTTTAAGTGTTGAGTAGTAAGTTTCTGGATTGAAACAGTAGCTTGTTTTGACATGCAGCACAATTTTTGGGCTGTGGATGGTCAACAGGGAAGAAATCAAGAGGATGCAGGTAGAAATTTAATAATCTCTCACACAATACAGAAATTCTTATTTTAAACCAATATGCTTGTACACCTTCCCTTTCTGTACCTAGAAGGACAACAGAGGAAAAGCATTGAACATGACAATTATAGTTTGTGAATCAGGACATTTGGTCATTTCCCCAGTTTGACAGAGACAGATGTCAGTTTATTTGGTTTGGTCTGATGAGGTCTCCCCAGGAGAATAAATTCATATTAGGAGCATCAGGGATACAACAAAAAAGGAGCAAATAAAGGATGCTGCATACTACTCTGCTTCAACAAATCTAGTCCTTCATCATCCTGTATTTTACGTTTCTACATACAGGAAAGATCCAAGACCCAAACAGCTAAAACTACAACATTTAACCTGCGAAAAATGAGAAACCTCATGGACAAATATCTAGGCTCACAAATTCAAAAGCAAGGTGGGGACATCAGTTTTCTTTCTAGCACTGTCATCACATCTCTTGCTCATTTGTTGTAGCTGTTCCAAGAAGGCAGACGTAAGAAAGAAGGATTTATTCTGGGCATAAAGACACCTCACAGAAACCTTCCTAAGCCACTATCATTCTGCAAACTCAAATCTCCTTGTCCAAGCATTAGCAAATTCTCTGGAGAAACTTTGTGAATGTCTTGGATGTTGGTATCTTGCTAACACACATGAAAGATACAATGCACAAAAGTGTTAACATTGTGCCTCCAGTAAAACCAGCCACATGAAGCAGTCAGAAAAGTGATGAGAACACTTTCCATTTGAAAAACCACAGATCACTAGAAGTGCCATGGCCGGTTCCAAGTGATGGGAGGAGTGTTCCAACAGTAACAAGGTTGTTTGGAGCAGACACGCTTTACAGCAGTCCTGACTAATGACAAGCACTAAAATTGACCAAATTTAAGCATCAGTGCACCTCCTCCATGATTCAATGCAGCTTTAATTTGAAGACTCTTCAAGGAAAGTTTCGTGGTAGATTTGTAGATAACGTAAGAAAAATAGTTAAGTAATATACCCAAGGACAGAGCCGAACTGTGAAGAGTCCACAGAGATAATGAACAGCTCTGCCTGAAAACAAGAGGGCAGGTAGGGAAAGTCAGACACTTACAATAGAAAGGGAAGCAAATAATATAGCAACTAAATACTTATTTGTGTGAAAATATGCAAGTGTGTCTATTTTTATTTCTTTCTATATTATAACTCAAATTCTTCTTTGAGGATATGTACTACAGAAGCAAACACTCCAAGAACACAGCAGGTAACACATTTCATAATGGTTATTTGGTATGCATAAAGCCTCTTTTAGGAAACAAATACACTTCTAAGCAACAAGCCAAATAATTGCATTTGGTTCTTCAATAAAGCAAGAACTTACTGCATAACTGGACAGCCAGGGATTGCAGAGTGGAATTTGGATGGGCAGCAAAACCTGCATGCTGCAATCATGCATGCAGCTCTGCCAAGAAGATTGGTACAGGGTGGTGATGGCCTCATAAATTCAAAGCCGTACTTTGTACGTTAGGCACCCCTGTTGCGTGTTATTAGTTTCATGTATCAGTTAGCAAAAGAACAACAGAAGTATTTCATAGAAGGAGAAACAAAAATGCTTCAAAGTGGGTAATATTCAGGGACTGATTCCAGGAAAAAGCATTCACCATAAACTGCAATGTATTACGAATGGGTCAGTTTTCAAAAGGATCAAAGTTAACAAAAAGCCTTCAAACTGAACTTACACAGTTAAATTTATTTGAAAGCAAGATGGCTCCCTATTGGATTTCCTCCTTTCAAGGCAAGTTCTGAAACAACAGTCTCATTTTGAATAAGTTTTGCTTTTGTGTTGGTTTTTTGTTTGTTTGGCTTTTTTTGACTCCAGAGATCTCCCTGCTTCAGGGGATAGACAGAAATAACTGCTTAACAGAAGACCACACGTGTTTTATATTGATTCATAAGCAAGTTACTGAGTAATAGAAGTGTTCAGGTGGGTTTCCAGCAAATTTAAAGCAAAATAAGCACTAGGGGAACAAGGCTGGCCAGAAACACACCAATGGTTGCAAAATGGCAAAACTGACAGGCAATGTTACTCACATAGACTTTTGCTTTGTAAACAACACAGGAGCCTTAAAAGAGAAGAATTGCTAGAAGATACATAGAACAAAAGGTAAGTAAATGAACAGTACGTTAATTTCCTTCTAGGATGTTCAGAATTTCTGAAGAATTATATTTAGAATGTTTTAGAATAGTTACTGGTCACGGGCTGTTGAAATGACACTGCTTTGTTAGGGTGAAATTTTAAATACATGCAATTCCCCTGCATTGCACAATTGTTCAAAGCAATTCATCAATAGTCTTTGATCTGAGGCCATTTCATTTTAGTCATTTGGTTTTGAAGATTTGTGACAGGTGACTTTAAAAACCTGTGATAATTTAAAAAATTGGTTCTGTTTAATTCAGACGAGTCCTCCATAGAATGAAATATTAACCTTCAGAACGCAATGAGGGTAGTCAATTTCAGTCAGCATTTTTGCCAAAGCTTTTGCTTTTATTCTTCCAAAAAAGTATATTGTTTGAAAATAAGTCAAAAATACTTTCAACAGCTACCATAAAATCTCTCAATGAACAACTGTCCATAAATCCTTCAATCCTGGGATTCAGCCACACCATATATGAACTCAATTTTACACCCAGCTGCTGACTCTGGGGTTGCCTTTCCTACAGACACTCAGTTCAATTACAAAGTGGCCTGGAATAAATCTTGAAATCACCAGAAGTTCAGACAAGACTATGGCAAAAACGCAACATGATGGATATTCTAGCAGTCTCAGGTCCCCGTTTGCCCCAGAAGAAGCTAAAGACCAGTAGACGTATGGACCTTAAGAATGGAAGACAAAGGAAACGCTTCTGATTCCACACAAAGGTAAGAAGACTCTTCCTTTGTATCTGGGCAGTGGGCAGCGCCTCTTTCCCCAAATCACCTGTTTTCCTTTTGGTTCAAACCTTACCAACAAGACAAAAGGTGCACCCATTCCAGAAGCCTATCAACAATAGGAGACCCCAAGAACAAGTTAATGCACACTAGGACACTGCATCACTTCCACATGGAAATATGGGATTCCCAGGACTGCCTCCTGCTCGCAGGATGTCTCAGGGACATGTGGGATACTGAGGAATCACCCTACAAGGCATCACACCTTGCAGATGTTCAAAATCAAGCTCCTTGCCCGAGCTCCCAGTTTTCACAAAACTTCCAAGAAACTCCATCAGTGAGCTTCCTCAGGCCGGCCACCATCAACCAGAAAGCTAAAAATAAATTGCTCCTCCAAAAGACAGAGACTGAATAAGACTCAAGCCCCACTTCCCCTCCCCCGAGTGGGGGAGGATAACCCAGAAAGTAACTAACACTCCTCCTAGCTGTTGTGCACAGTGGTTTTGAACACACAGCCCTGCAAAACAAACACTGGGTCCAGGCATCCTGCTAGGGCACACAGAAGTGAGCTGTGCTCATGGACCTTCCCATTCATCCAGAGACCCAGTGTTCCCTGCACCTCTCCTTGTTTCTTTCCTTCCAAGCAGACAGGAAAACGCTCACGCTGTTCCCAGGTTAGCCTGACCCCAGCTCCCATGTAAACCCTGCAGGCTTTGGTTCTACATTGGCAAGCCTTCAGCTCTCTTGATGTAGGTTTCTTTGTAAGTGAGGGAGATGGAAACTGAGGGGTTGGTTTTGAAGGCGTTTTGTTTCTTTTATTTTGGTTAGGCTCTGTATTTTTATTATAATTGCTTTTCTTCTTCTAAATCTGAAGGTGCCAGTTCAGACAACAGTCAATTTAGGCTTTAGATGGAGCTCAGTTCTCCACCCCAACCCTGAAGGGCATCATACACCACTTCTTCAGCAATACAGTTTCAATACAATAGCCCCAAAGTATCTCAACTCTACAGGAAGACAACAGTGCCAAACCACCCAACGTACTGACAGCACATGTGCCAGAAGGAAACCTCAAAAAGCACGTTTTGTATCCACGCATAGCCCCAGGTACATAAACTGTAAGTTGCAACACAGCATTGAGTTTCTGTACTAACAGATCCAAATATTTCACATAGTTTGGTCTATGCCTTGCTCCTGCTGAACCCTGCACTTTTGAGTGAATGGGTTTTTTTAAACTATCCCCCGACACTAAGAGAAAAAAATCCTTGTTTTTCTCCCAAAGATGCTAAGCACAAGGAGACAGCCTGGGTTGTGTTGGAGGGGCAAAGCAATGGCAAGCTGAACAAGAGAGGACATCACCTCTACCACCAGCCCAGCTCTGCAGCAGTCGTATGAGTTTTCACAAAAACAAACAGCGATGGAGAAATTCTTGGCTTGCTGCTGCCCACTGGCACCTATCAGATAGTCTTATATTATGGCTACAGCAGTAATGGAAGGCTCCGGTATCTGCCAAGTCAAATCCAATCCTACACTTAATATCAAAACTTTTTTTTGTCACATGAACAAAAACAAACCATTTGAAAGCCAAAGTCATATACTGCATGCTGTTCTTTGGTTTAAAACTCTTTATCTGCACAGCAAATCAGCTCAGCAGAACAGACCCCAGTGCAGCTCTGCACATAGACTGAAGACGTCTGGCTTGTTCCTTTAATGAGGTAAGAGTTTCACTGACCATGATATTTAGTTCCAGCAAAAGAATCCAAAGAAATAGAGGCCCCTTTATTTACAGAGCTGCGCCAGCAGCCTCCTGAGCCCCCCACCACCATGCTGCCAGCCCCCTCCCAAAGCCACACACAGAGAACTGAAAAGCTGCTCCCCTCTACAGCAGTACCCAGGGCATTTTTCACATCAAATAAGCCAGCTTAAGAGGATCAAAAGCCAAACTAGCCTTTTGCTTTAAAGGCAGCTCTGAAAGCCAGAGGCTTTTCAGTTTAAATCGAAGCTATTTGCCAAAGCATTTTTATTCTCTCCTTTGCAAGGAACTAGAAAATATTTGCTTTGTTGCAGTGCAAAATGGCAGTATTTCTGAAATACTGCTTCTAAAAGCAACACAGTACTGGATAAGGAGCAGAGTGTACTAGGTGTTTATTTTTCAAGAGTGTAAGAGTAAGCGTATATAAATACACATAAGATGTACAAGTCCCCAAAATGGGAGTTTAGGTAGGGAAACACTGGCCCTTCTCTACATTCATCTCAGCCAGGGAACAATAAGAAAGCTCTTTCAAGGTCTGTGAGAATAGTTAGGACTGAGCTTTCAGAAGTTACAACTCTGCTCCCAGCAACTGCAGTGAGATAAAAAGGTGTTTCTCTGGAAGGGAAGTGAGGGCAGACTCATGATACACCACTGAGTGAGTCCAGCTTCCGTTATCAGCTCCATCACCTTTACTTTTGGCGAAACATGCTGCCTCTAGCTTTGACTCCTTCATTGCATTTCTTAATGTCTTCTACCAAGCCTCTTGCTCTGCTGTTTGTGAGCCACTCTGCTGTTGTTTCGAAGGCTGCAAAAATACAATATCATTAACACTTCTAACTCTGGTATCAGTAAGGGCTGCTGTTATTTATTATCAATTCTGTGATTCTGTGATTTCCATCATAGTCCTAATTCTACCTCAAAAAAGAAGTTCCAGCAATTGTGCATCCATTTCTCTCAGCAGTAGGGATCACCCTGCCAGGGCACTGGGTTACTGGAGAAGCTGGATAACCCAAGCAGACAGGCCCACAGCTCTGTAAGAGCAGAGCAACCACCCCAGGGGATCTCCTATCAGTTACTGAGGATATTACCATTAGCAACATGGAGCAACAAAAAAGCACCAGGGCATTTAACAAGTGAGCTGACTTGTCACACTTCACAGGTTTTCCCTGAGAAAAAGAGGCCACTTCCCTTCCCCTGCTCACATCTGGCTGTGAACAGCATCACAAAGGGTGATCTCCCGTCTGAAACCCAAGGGGAAGCCTGGACCAACACCTCATCTCCAGGGCAGGGCATTGGGTAGTGGTTGCTGTGCCCTGGACAAGTCTGCTCAGATTCAGCCTTCTGAATTCAGACTCCAGGCACTTGCACCATGTCCCATCACTACAAGCAAATCATTCGCAGATTCCAGAAGTTAAGGGAAAAAGAAATGACCCTCCCAGTACTTCCACCACCTTGCCTAACAGGAAATGGTTGTTTTTAGTGCGGCTGTCAAACCATATAAAAGTTTCATTTGAGAGCCTTGACGATATGCACAGCAGCCCCCCAACATGAAAGGCTTAAAAAGCATTCCAAAAAGTTTCAGCCCAAACACACCTGCTTATTCACATATTCTCATGGATTGTCACCTAACATCTAAAAAAGTATCAATTTTGAAGAATAAAAACATCTGACAAATGCAAGGACAGTTATCTGGCCATCAGGTGGTTATCTCTTCAGAGTGCTCAGCAGGAAATTCCATGAGTTCTCACTGCCCTGAACCTGCACACAGAGAGCCTTACTCGACTCTTTTCTACCTTACTTTAAGAAAATGCTTCCCACGGAGAAAGGGAAGATATGTATGCAAAAGAACATGCTCAAAGACTTCTTTTAACGTAAAATCAAGGTCAGACAGTAAGCAACACATGGCTCAAGACATCCGGCGACAGCTATAACAGAGCTGTTGCTTGGAGATGGCTTTTGCTGTATGCTGCATCAAATGTATTTGCCATCAGTTACATGGAAAACCTTTCTAGAAACAACTGTCGTTGTTTTAGGGAATTATTCTGACATCTAAATGCAAACAAATGCAGCTCTTTGCAAGCAGGTTTTTCAGCTTTCTGAAATACTCATGTAGGACCCACTTAAACCTATCCAAGTATACGTTTTCTGAGGGAAGTTTGTGAATTGCTTTGTTGCTGGTGAGGATAAAAACAGAACTCCGCTTCACTAATCTACCATTCATTACGATGGAAAATAACAATAGCCACCAAACCCAGGAGCTGCAAGGCTGTGGAAGCCACCCCTCCAAGCAGGCATTAACCAGAGACTATCAGAGGGCTCTTCCAGCCCAAATAACCTGCAAAGCACCACGGCCAAGAACACAGGTAGGAACTTTCACTTCTGGCATCGTGTCAAAACCCAAATGAATGGAACCCACAGCTAATTCACACACAAGCTAACCTCATTATGACAGAAGCAGTTGCTGCTCTCAGCTCCTGTCCACCCAACATGTGAACCAACTCCAGAACTAGGCTGTCTCCAGCCCAGCACATTAATGTAAACGACCATCAGTTTTCAGGTCACTTTAATGTGCTCAGCTGCAAATGAAGGCAATTTAGAGGTTGCTTCTTGAGGTTCAGCTATCCTTGCCATGAAAGAAGTGGTATCTGGAAAAAGGACAGGATTCTGCTTCCCTGCTGGAGTTAATCCCTTTGAGCTCTAGGGGCTTGGAAGCATTATCCTCTCATTCTGGAGAGTGCCAGCACACAGCCGTACGTGCACGAACAGTATGCATGTAGATTAAGGGCAGAAGGCTGTAATCGCTGTGTCAGTGCCAAAGAGATCTGCTTCGTTATTAGCACTGAGTAAGGAACTGCAGAATACTTTCACAGTCCTGAAACAGCATCTGGGTGATCTAAGTATGAATCCCTTGCCTAGTGCAACCACCCCATCAACCTCCACCAGTTCCTGAGTTCCTTCAGAATTTCATTCTCACATGTAAAGTAACACTGTTTCCCCACTTCAGATGGTAATGTGACACACTGATGATATAGTAACTGCTTGTATATTCTGGCTGTAAAGGTCACAGAAAAGCTGGGAAATTAACTCCATATTCTACACAGCATGAACAAATACTGAAAGTGGGAAATGACTAAAACACCAAAATATGAAACAGGAGGCTGCATGAAATACATCACCCTTTACCCCAGCAAAAAGATGTCTACGTGAAGGCAGTTCTCTTTTTATTTTCTGTATTGTGGCGCAAAGATGTTGCCACACCAGTCGGCAACGGTTTAACCTCCTACTCTAGCCATCATCAAACTGACAAGACCAAATCATTTCACCCTCGTTTCCCAAAACACATATTCAAAAATATATCCATATGAAATAAAGCGATTAGAAGGTTGGATAGAATAGCTTGTTAAAAAAAAAACTTCAAGCATCTCCAAAACTTCACCTAATGGCTCGGCTCTGAGAGAATGGAAGGAAAAGGCCAGCTGCAGTAAGTGCGGCTGGGGAAGGACAGTAGCGCTGTGCATGGTGAGCATCTGGGAAAAGGGCACCGACTTTCCTCAGTGTCTCCTGGCTCCTTCCTAGCTCCTACTGAGGAAAGTTCTGCAGCTGCTGGGAAGAATCCATTCGCATAACAAAGGAGGCTTTCAAAAGAGTATGGGAGGGTGGAAAGAATAAGAGAAAAACCCAAAGCTAGAAGCTACGCTGACAGCTACAGCTAGTTAGTTGTTTGTAGCACTGCCTAGAAATCTCAGGCTCCAGCAGGTTACATACAGTAGAAACATACCACAGCATCTCCCATTACTTTGACGCTGGTTTAAGAGCATAGGTAAAAACACAGGAAACAACCTCATCAGAGCCTTTAGCACATTTTAGGTTTCCTGCACAATTAAGTTCCTAGCAGTGCAACAAATGAGCTTAAGGCACAAAAGGTATTTAGGAGCTCTGAGGAGCCTGAAGGCCAAATTTCAACTGGAGTTTAGACAGCTGTGTAACCTACTGGGTCTGGGACCCAATCCTTTATGTTTTACTTCATTAGCTGCAGAAATCAAGACACTTCCTTACTTGCTGAGGCGGTATCTAGTCTTAGCCTTCATTGCAAAGTGTGCATTAAAAATCATACTTCTGATGATCCTCATTAGTTTTAACCAACTCAACAGTAGGGAAATAACCATGGGGGATGAGCCATAATTCCAGGGAAAAGAATGCCCCACATCACTGATGAAAGGTTCCCAAAAGAAAAAAGACAGCTGGAAGGAAAAGTCCACCGTAATATTATTCTTTTAATTAATCTGCATTAAGTGTTAAGCTTCACCTGAAAGACCACCATTCCTTTGAATGTTTAGAAACTTCCTGAGGCAGCCATTTAAGGTTGATATTTTTGATTTTTACAAATAAACACCTGACTTACAAAAATACTACATGTACTCTACCCACTGCAAGATTAAAAAAACAAACACAAGAGGATAAAATAAATCTTGGCCTCTTTAAAAGAAACAACGGAGAAAAAAAACGTTTTTTCCCCCTTCTCATTTCACAGTGGTTTCAGGATTACACCTAAAGGTAAAATATTTTACCTCTCAGCTAAACCAGTTATGCAGTTAACTGCACACTGGATCAGTTTCTCTTACAAACAGGAGTGAAGTTGGGAGAGAGATGTTAATTTACTGCATGTTTCAGTCTCACTTCAGTTTTGGTGCAAGAAGCACAAGCACTCCTCATGCTCCTGCTCAATTTCCAAGGAATAACCTACTCAGTAAAACA
The DNA here is from genome assembly GCA_024606505.1 of Aquila spilogaster. Taxonomy (NCBI): domain Eukaryota; kingdom Metazoa; phylum Chordata; class Aves; order Accipitriformes; family Accipitridae; genus Aquila; species Aquila spilogaster. The sequence continues at coordinate 54,823 of JANHGO010007557.1, forward strand.
AAGTTCAGCATCCAACTCATCACAGCAGTTCTGTTACTGAAAATCCCCATCCATCTCTGAATACAAACTTCTTTGCTTTTCTGCTTAACGTTACTCTTCTGGGTAAAAAAGAATTCAAGACCCAGAGACGAATTATTTTTTGTGTAATAACACTATACATATGGATTCAACTTAGCTAGGAAATGTCAACTTAAGGCTTGTCTTCATGAGGAAATTTACTGTAACCAGTCTACCAGTATAATTATATTGCTGTAGTTCTACTGGTAAAATTCCCCTGTTGAGCCTTATTCATAACAACAGCAGCCTTTATGGTTTATTTTTGTCGACTATGCCAAAAAAAGGCCCCTGCTCCAGAAAGGCCACAACAATCCACAGGGGAGGCGGGGGAAGGAGCCGCACCAGTAGAAAGAATAACAGTATAGGAACGGCAGAATATTGCCCTGCACTAATGAATCATCTGCTACAAAAACTAAAATGCTGTAAGAAGACTATACTGTATGCAGGGTATCACTGCAGGTTTATGCTGTGTTTCATCAGTTTGGTATGCTGTTCTGCACCAGTCCCCATTGTGTATCCCTTTGCCCTGCGCTCTCCCTGGCTGCTGCATCTCTTTAATGGTTCTCTACAGAGCAATGCTGCCTGACAGCTGCCCCATGCCCTTGGTCAGGGCACTGCCCTCCAAAACAAGAGAGTGACAATGTCCAGCCCCACTGGTTTACAGTTTGTATCTTCAGGGATGAGCAAAAGCTGGAAAGTAAACAGCTCCCTTTGCAATAGGGATTTTAAAACAATTGCCCTTCACTTTGGCAGTACAAGAATGCCAAGAGAGACAACACAATGAGCCATCTGTGCATCCTTCCCTCTTCCCCTTGTTTATGCCCTCTGGGTTTAAATCAGAGCTCCCCAAGAATAGCTGAGTCCCCTTCATCACCTCCCACCCTGGTTACATCCTGCAAGAATAGTTTTCAGTTGTGTGGTGTTTTTTCTTTTGGTGTGCTTTTTGTTCTTAAGAGCCCTAGCAGAATCCCTCTTTAAACCTCAGCCCCTTTGTCAGGTGGCATCCCATCTACCCAAAGAGCTTTGTCCCCTGATCCCAAATGCCTCCCCCAAGACATCCAGCCCTTGTTCCCCATTCCTGGAGGCAGCGTGGCACTTGGGAGCCCCAGCCACCCCTTTGTCCAGGGAAGGGAATGCCATGTGAATGGAGACCACCAAAGATTTACAGCCCGCTTTTGTTAGCCTGGTGTCACTGCCTATTGGGGCTCAATTCAAAATTGAGATGACAGTAGAAAAGCAGATGTGTTTAGTAACCACTGTGCAGCTTAGGGGAGACAAATGCTAATAGATCAAATTTTAAAATAAATCTGGTAATTGAATGCCATCAAGATGCACGCAGAATATCCTAGCACTGCTCTAGTTAGCAAGACATGCTCCCAAAGTGAAGTCCACATTGAGGAAAAAAGGGGATTAGGTCTGAATAACAGCATTCAGATGCATCTCTTCAAACATTCATTTTGTTGGTATCATTATTCCAGCAAGCAAGAGAATAAAAAAAAAGTCAAATTCTCTTTGATCTCACAGCTGGAGTGGCCACACAGCTTATGAAATGCTTTTACCTTCACATCCCACAGAGAAAAAACAACCCTATCTTTTAATTACTGATCTCTAGAACATCCTAAAACAATCCTTATCACATTAAACAATCTCACACAGGAAGACCCAGGCTTGATCCCCAGTTACTCCCCTTCCCAGGAGGCCAAGCATGCAAGCCCTCCTGTCATGCTCAGCACTAACCCAGCTGTGAGATGAGAGCGAGGAGCCAGCTGGGGCCAGCTCTCCTCCCAAACATAAGACCATAAATGCAGTTCTGCTGACAGAAAGGAGTCGCTCCATTTGAGCACTGTGCCCCATCCCCGCATGGCAGCAGGGGCTCAGCTTACCAGGATGCACGCGCATATGTGCTGCTGAACAGGAAACTGGGCTTCAGCAATGCTCAGCCATAAACTTACATCCAAGCTCTTCTTTTTTTTATTGAAAACAGTCCTTCTTGTAAATTCAACTACTTTGCTGTAAACGTTAAACAAACTTCCTTCAATGCTTCAAAAAACTATTTCCAAATCTAGCACAGCTCAAGCGTGCTCTGGTCCCACGAGCTCCACAGCAGCACAAAGCAGACCTCTCTTTGTAGGTGGCCTGCATCATCCACATTATTAAACACTGCTAACTACCTTCAGCAAACAGCATGTGGAAGCCAAGTGCACTCCGCCTGGGAGGAGAGAAAAATAGGTTTCCCCATGGTGACCACTGCTTCAAGGGAGGTCTGCCTCCAGCACACAAACAACTCCTCTCCCTGCTGCGCTGTCTCCATCACTGGAGGGACACAGTCAGTGGGATGCATGAACAGGCATGATGCTTGGTTTCACCTTTTTTTTTTTTTTTAAATGCCTCCAAAGTTTTTCAGCTCATTAGCCATACTCAAAGCTCTTCAAAAGAAGAGGTGCCCCAGTGCCACCATGCCTCTACATATTTGGCACAAACAAACAGCTGGATGGAAAAGTGGATCTACAGGTCCAACAGTGGAAGCACAGCTCTACTTCTAGACACCAGAGAATACACAAAGGTGAGAGCTGTTACAAGTATTTCAGAATTTAGGAAAAAGTTCAGATGAGTTCATCTTTGTAGGCATGTAAAAAACTCCAAGCACAAGACAAATTTATCAAAATACGGATCTTATCAACCCCTACAGCACAAATTACTCATTTCAACTCTGATGGCATCTTAAATAAGCTACTACTACAAGGAACTCTACAATTCTGTGCCTTCTCCCTTCCTACTCTGCCATGAAACTTCCTCTGTCTCAGAAAGAAAACTAACCAGAAAAGCAAGCATTACATTTGGGGTCAGTCTCTGCTAGACAAACAGAATCAGGAAGAAAAGGAACATTGAGAGCTCAGTGCCTATCCTGGTGTAATGCTATAATGGGATGGAAAGTACTGTGATAATAGCAGGGTGGCAAAGTCCTGGGCTACAGCAAATGAGAACAAACCCAACTGCAGCAGCCACAAACACAGAAATGAAGGAAAAGAGCTGCTTACCTTTAGAAGGCTTCAGATAGGCAGGGCTCTCCAGCAAGAGATACCCTCACCTCCACTGCCAACCCTTATATGAGGTTTGGGAAGGGGTGGATCCTGGCTCCACCCCTTTTGGTTACTCAGGTACATTGCATGCACCTAAGCTCCCCTGGGTTGGCCCTGCCTTCCCACCAGGTGCTCAATCACTGTTTCAGGCCTTGACTTAGCATTTTTACTACACTTGGGTCTCCCCCTCCTCTAGCCTTAGCTCTTGTAGCTCCTTCCTAAAATGAGGCTTACCAGTGTCAGTTCCTGTGTTGCTCCCTTTAGTTGGGGCAGATGCTCTATCTCCAGTAACAATACCCAGAAAGTCCTCAATTTGAAGATGTGTCGCCCCTTAGAACTCAACCTTACTTCCCTGTTCTAAATGCTGAAGTGGAACCAAGCAGTCAGTCTTTATTCAGCAGGTGTCATTTTCCTTCAGCTAACAGCCTAGGGAAGCAAGGTGAGAATGAGGAGTGAGGGCTTGCACCTCCCTGCTATTATTTCAGAACAAATCCTCAGGTTCTTCTGTGTGAAGCATGCACATTTGAAAGAAATTGGATGACATGAAAGATACAAGAAGACCTTGGGTTTTTAATAATTTTCCTGGAATTTCAGGCTCAGGTCCCAGTGTGATTTGATCTTTCATTTCTCCTCTTACATATGCTGTACTCTACAAGAGCTGCTTCAAAACATTCTCTGAAATATTAATCCATAACAGCTACCACCATCCACCTCTAATTCACTGTCTTCTGAAAGGTCCTTTATTTTATTGCATTTTCATGAAAACAAAGAAGGGCAGAGTCATCTCCACCATTTAAAAAAAGAAGTTCACTGTCACCCTAGACTTTGGTGTAATATTTCAGAGGTGCTTTGAGCACGTGGTTTATAAAGCACTTAGGGACCCATTAAATACCACAATTTAAAGCTAAAGGCTGGCAAGCTGGGGGCAGCAAGCTTTTAAATTTATGAAAGGCTACAGAACTAAGAGGCCACTGAAGTGACAGCTGTCAGCACCACTCCATCCTATATTCATGCAGGCTCAAAAGAGAAACCAGCACACACTCAAAAGAAAGAGAGCATTCGTTCCAACTTTCAGGCTATTTTCTAAATACTCTTTTCAAACTCTTTTCATACTCAGAAAAAGCCTTCCAAAAAACATCCACCCCTCTGCAAGCCTTGCATTTGTTACCTGATCCAGTTTTGCGCTCCTTTTTCTTCCTCCTAGCTCTAACAAGCATCCTTGCCCCTTTACAAGTTAAGGTCATTCAGAGGATCTATACAAGCCAGCAGAACACAAGCTGGATGGGAGATCATGAAAGGCTCATGCTTACCCTTACCTTTAATAGGGAGGCACCACCCACAGAGACAACACGTTCTCCCCGGCATGCACCGCTCCTTCCCGATCCCAATGGGAAGTAGCGTAAATCAAAAGGGCCACAGCAAGCTGGAACCTGTTGTCTCAGCGGGTGGTACCATGCATCTGTATCAGAGATGAAGGCGGCTGTAATCTTTCTGGCTTTATGCAGATGGGATGCTGCACTTAGCCTCCTGGCAAGCTACCAGAAAGAAAAAAGAAAAAAACCACGTTGTCAGTATGAAGTTTGTGTAGATCAGGAAACCCAATTATTGGGATTTACACAAAAGGCTAAACATCAAAACACAGCTGGCTTGTTTCTTCTCAGGATGTGGGAAGGCCACAAGTACAAACCTTATCTTATAACCTAGCCACAATTTCAGTTTTGATTTCTGTTGTGGCTCTGAGTTACAACCTCGCAATTTTAATACAAATAAGACTATTCAAAGTTTTCAGGAATTATATCACATTGTGATTCTAACATTCCATGAACTTTAAAAATTGTTAACAAAAAGAGCGAGTACTTGTGGAACTATGGGAACAGTTAACTGGAGATTCAACCTTGGCCTGTAAAATAGAGACAGAAGGCAGACTGGTGAAAAAATACACAGCTTCTGCACTCCCTGGGATGCAGTGATAACCCCTGCCAGCACAGCCAGGGGCCAGAGCACGTCATGGCACCACAGCAGCCAAAGCTGGCAATGCCACTGACGGAGCCTGAATCCAGTTCCAATTACTGAAGCCAATTTCCTCTGGTGCCTGTTCTCCACACAGCCAGAAGTCACCGTCATGATTGGAAGCTGCAGGAAGCACCAGGTGCCCAATGCACAGGGACACATCCCCCACTGCTAGCACTGCTGCAGGGCAATAGCTGCCAGCCAGGATGCAGAGGGAGCAGGACCCGGTCCATCTGCCATAGCTGTGTGTTCACATCTTGCCCAGTCACTGGTCACTGCAGTGAAGAATCTCATTCAGAAAGTAAGAACAGTCAGAAAAAAGCTAAAGTTCTACTCTAACCCTGCTGAATGGATTCAACTTACATATCAGTTTTTGTCATGGCTTTATGAATTTTGGTTATCGGTATTCCACATCATAACATCATATAAAGAACTGGGAGTTAAAGAGT
>JANHGO010007558.1:0-112287 GCA_024606505.1 Aquila spilogaster
ATCGAGGGACCCACCTGGTGGATGAGGGAAAGGCTGTTGATATAGTCTACCTAGACTTCAGCAAAGCCTTTGACACTGTCTCTCACAGTATTCTCCTGCAGAAGCTGGCAGTCTGTGGCTTGGACAGGTACACCCTTTGCTGAGTAAATAACTGTCTGGAGGGCTGAGCTCAGAGAGTGGTGGTGAACTGAGTTAAATCCAGCTAGTGTTCCCCAGGGGTCATTACTAGGGCCTGTCCTGTTCAATGTCTTTACTGATGACCTGAATGAGGGGATTGAGTACACCCTCAGTAAGTTTGTAGATGACACCAAGATGGGAATAAGTATCAATCTGCCTGGGAATAGGAAGAACCTTCAGAGTGATTTAGACAGGCTGAACCATTGGGCTAAGGCCAATGGGTTAAACTTCAACAGGACCAAGTGCTGGGTCCCTCATTTTGGCCACAACAACCCCAGGAAATGCTGTAGGCTTGGAGCAGAGTGGCTGGAAACCTGTGTGGAAGAGAATGGACCTAGGGGTTTTGATCGATGTTCAGCTGAATGCAAGCCAGCAGTGTGCCCAGGTGGCCAAGAAGGCCAAGGGCATCCTGGCTTGTATAAGGAGTAGTGTTGCCAGCAGGAGCAGAGAGGTGATTGTCCCCCTGTGCTCAGCTCTGGTGAAGCCACACCTTGAGTACTGTGTTCTGTTTTGGCCTCTTGCTACAAAAAAAGACATTGAGGCCCTGGAGCATGTCCAGAGAAGGGCAATGAAGCTGGTGAGGGGTCTGGAGCACAAGTTTTATGAGGAGTGGCTGAGGGGACTGGGATTATTTAATCTGGAGAAGAGGAGGTTAGGGGGTGACCTTACTGGTCTCTACAACTACCTGAAAGGAGGTTGTGGTAAGATGGGGGTTGGTCTCTTCTCCTGCATATCTAGCAATAGAACTAGAGGGAATGGCCTCAAACTGTGCCAGTGGAGGTCCAGGTTGGATATTAGGAAACATTTTTCTCTGAGGGAGTGGTCAGGCACTGGAATGGGCTGCCCAGGGAGGTGGTTGAGTCACTGTGCCTGGAGCTGTTCAAGAAACATTTAGATGTTTTACTAAGGGACGAGGTTTTGTGGGGAAATACTGGTGGTAGGTGGGTGGTTGGACTAGATGATCTTGGCAGTCTTTTCCAACCTTGATGATTCTATGATTCCAGAAAAAGTGCTGTACTTAGTCTGTAAGATATGGCAAATAATACTTTTCTGTATGAGTAGAATTTCTGCTTAGATACTGCATCTAGCTAAGGTAAGATATCCATTTGAGAGAAGTCTGTATCAACTGGCAAGAATACAGCGGTAAATAAAAAGAACTGTTAGAGGTTCAGAAAACAAGACTTGTGAGAAAAGATTGAAAGAGTTAGAACTGTTTCATCTAGTGAAGAGAAAAATGTGGAGAGACATGTAATAATAGCCACTATGAATAAGACAAGGCATGACTTGTTAAATTGTCTCAACAGAATTAGAGTGAGCGTTATTAAAAAAAAAAGAGAATTTTTAATGGCAAGATGAGTGCTACATTAGCTGCCTTCAAGAAGCTGTGGAGTTTTCATAGGATTTAAAGAGCAATTAGACAAACATTTGCCTGGTGAGATATTAGACTGAAGTTTACTTTTGTGTAATCCTGCCTACGGCAGGATGGACTGGATGACCTCTTAAAGTCAATGGTAACCTATTCTTTATTTCAACTATGCTAGAGATCAAGTGTTTTTCTTACCATTGTTTTAAATCACAATTTCTAATCTTCTAAAATATTTTTAAAACATGTGGGCCCTAATCCTGTTTCCTTGCTCACAATACTCCTGCTTAACTGCATATATAAGTGCATGCAAACCATCATTATCTTGATCAATTATTACACTGTTATCATGAACATTTTATATCCAGAACAAAAGTGACTTTAAAGGCTTTTTATATTATATTTATATACACTGTACAGTATGCATACCTTTAAAAATATATATACATTACCATTTAAAAAGTGAACAATTAACAACTGATTTGATATAATTACTTATGGGGCATATTTAGTTCTAGCTTCTAACATGAGAATAATGAAAAATTCTGTAACTGTTTTTTCTACATCTTATCTGTAAAATATACATAAAACATTAAGGGAACTAGAATTTTACTTTGACCAAAATATGCTTTCCATTTCTTATGTCAGTCCTTTCTCATTCGCTTTTGAAAAATTCATAGACATGCTGTTTTCAGTTCATCTTGCTGATGTTCCTTTGTCTCTGTAAGTGTCAAAATATGATGTTGACTGAGTGCCTTCTTAGCAATAGCACATCACAAGCAATGAGACAAGGAAAGAAACCTGAGAACTGCAAATTTTTTTAGTGGAGACAGTATGGGCAGGTGGCTTTAATTCAACATTTGGGACCATTTTTGATAGCCAAATACAAAAGAATTGAAAAGACAGCTTGCATAGCATTTTTTAATGCCTTATACCTAATAGCAACTATTAACAGTTATGGAGGAACTTACTTTGTATTAATTCTTCAAGGGGATGATTTAAAAAAATGGTGAAATAGTTGATTTAGAACTAAAAGAAGGTGGATTTAGATTAGACAAAAGGAGTAATTTCTTCACTGCAACAGGTTGCTCAGAGAAGCTGTGAATGCCCCCATCCCCTGAGGTATTCAAGGCCAGGTTGAACTGGGCCATGGATAGTAACCCTGCCCACAGCAGGGAGGTTGGAACTAAGGTCTTTAAGGTCACCTTCAATCCAAACTGCTCTATAATTCTATGATTTGGCATGATCTGTCATAATCAATAGATTTTTACCTTAATTTCTTACAATTAAAGATTAAATTGAAACTTGACAAATACAACATAATAGTAGGAATGTCATAACTAATATTCTGAGAGGAATAGAGAGGTGTGTGGAACATGGAAAGGTAATAACTTTTTTGGCCCAACAGGTATAGCTGGAAGCAAGAAAAAGCTACTGAAAATAAATTCATCACATTGGGTCTGTCAAAGCATGACACTTAAAGCTAAATACAGTTTTTCAAAAGTCTTAAATTATTCTGTTTGGACTGATAATTTAGTTGAACTGAAATGAAAATGCAGTTAAAATCTTTGGAGAAGTGTTTTGTTACATATGTGACATAAAGAGATATCAGCACATGAATGACAAGATTGTAATGAGCTATAAAACCAGTTTGTCTACTGAGTCAGTATCTTTCAGTATCTAATAGAAAAAACAAATGTCAGTTTTCCAGATGTTCTGAAGGATGTGCTTTCCTGTAAGGTCAGCTCAGAAATAAAGCTACACTTCAGTGAAAAATGTTCTGTACTTATCCTTTGTGTGGTTCAAAATTTCAACTTCGTGTAAAAGAGTTGTTTATTTTTTTTTACTTGTTGTAGTGATTAGGTAAAGTTTGTTTTATTTTATATTCATAAATATGGGGTCTATAGATGCTATAGTTCTATTGTGGGCAAACACCCATTATTATGGTTGTGGAAGGTATTTTAGTAGGTTTGAACATTATTACTTCATAAAGATTATTCTTCTTGGCTGTCACTGGTTTAGCTGAATATGTTAATAATTTAGTATGCTGATTTTGTAGCCCACAGGATGCAGCAGTCATCTAAATGATCCAAAGAAGCAAAGCAAGGATCTGAACCTCAGTCTCCCTCAGTGGTGCAGTTGTGCTGTCTATCCCTCAATATGCAGTGCAGAGGTAAGGGGCTGGTCTTTTTTATTTTCCTTAATGGAGAAAAATATTCTCCAGTGCAATTTTTGTTCAATGTACTTTACCTTCCAAAAACATTGTGACAAAACAAATTCTGAAATCTCTAAGACAATAATAAAAATGGAAGTTGTAATGTTCCAAACAACTCCAATAGGTGCTTGTTGCTAATTTTGGAGAAGATGCTCATACTGCTTCAGGAAATAATCTTACATTAGGAAAATATCCAATGATATGGCATTTTGGGTTTGTGTGTATTTTGAAGATCTCTGCAATGCGCATTTAATCAAACTGGAAACGAGAACCCAAAATACTGGCTTGTGCTAACCACTCTTGATGTTGTTACATTGTCCTGGGATTTTGGTCAATCTCAAAATCAACCTCAAAAAGAAATTTCATTACTACTTTATGAAAAAAATTAAACTGGTCTATTGTTATCAACCTCCAGCTGGATATCAATTCCCTACATGGAACTGCAAAGGGATATCTAAGGTCTGATTTGTTTTTATAAATTAATGGCAAAACCATCATGCCAGTCACATAAGTCTTTGTGTATTTGCTACAGCAAATTACTGTGGAAACTGTTTAAACAAATAAATGTTTGAATAAAGATTTGGAATAAACTACTCTAAAAAAAAAGCAAAATATAATTAGATCAAGAGATTCTATCCACTTCATTTGTTACTAAATCTGTATCCTTCTCTGAAGTTCATCACTTCAATACTACAAAGATATAAATGAAAAGCTGTTGTTCTCCCTATCAACCCACAGCAAGAAGCCTTTAAAAGTCTCTCATCTGCTACATTACATCCATATTCCCAACCATATTTAGCTGTTTTTATCAGGGTCATGTGGTGGGAAGTGTTTTTTTTTTTTTTTGACACTGAAATATGAGGATATGAGGGTATGGTTTGAATCCAATATAATCATCTGCATATAAACTTGTCCCACTGAAATCAAATTCATAAAAGCATACTAATTCTAATTCCCTCAGTTAAGTGTAATTCTGCTTTCTGTGGCAAATCTTGCTTCTTCAGGGAAAATGATAGCTCAACAATAATCTACTGTCTTATCATTCTGTACATGTTCCCTTCAATTTTTCCAAACAATGTGAGTGCCCTGTGCCTGATCACCACAGCCTGTCCTCTGTAAACTCTGTTGCTGACTATTTTCCTGAGTAAAAGGCTCTCTGTTATGTGTGCATGTGTGTGTATTGTAGTCTGAGTACTAGACACTGGCAAGGAGTCCATCAGTCACACAGTCCCATTTGTCTACGATGTGGGTAAGTGGAGAAAGTATAGTGTGTGCTTAATCTAGTGACTGTGTATGTCAGGTCAAATATTTGAGTGACTAAGTCTGGGAAGGATACTGAAGAAGTTTGGATGATTCTTGATTCTGTGGCTATGACATACATGTTCACCTAGAAGGTTTCTGAAGTTGGCTTAGATTTAATGTCTTGATTTTAATGTTTCTGTTGCCTCCAGGACTAATTACAATGGAACATACTGATTGACTAAACTGTTTTTTAAAGATATACTGTTGTTAGAATGCATAAAAGTTAACTTCAAAAATGTAGGTATCCTAACATTTGAAAAAAAGAATTCTATGAATTAAGGTCTTTTTATTAAAAACAAACATGCAAGATAGCAGACTCTCAAAAATGTCCTATGTCTTGCATATTCAAGAAAAAAAAAGTGTAGGAATGTATTTGATTAAAAATATAAAATAGCAAACAAGGTAAATCATGCTAATGAACAGTTCTGATAGCAAAAACTCCATCTTGTTTATTTTGCTTTATTTATTTATAAAGTAGCTATATCTGCTAGTAGCTTCTGACATGATAGAACAGCCCAGTCCAGCAGTCCTTTCCCTGGGAACAATTTCAAAGGAAATTCCAGAACAGTGATATAAAAATAAATGTTATAAAAAATATAAACATAACAAAATTCAAGCAAATGAATATGCAGTATGTAGACCTAGAGTAGACAAAACACAATACAGAAGGCAGACTCCAGGCATGAAACCAGAAAAAGACAGGAATTAGTTGTGCAAGGAAATTGGATTTTCTTTTATCCTCTACACTGCTGTCTGTATTCTTTATTTTATTTGAAATTCTTATTTAAGATAAATGGTTGAAAGTGTTGGAATGATAAGTTTGGTGATTTGTGGTCTAGAAAAGGAAAAACTTAAGACAAACAAACTCCTGATAAATTACTCAGTCAAAGTGCAGGTCTGTGTTAGAATCATAGAATCATAGAATTGCTCAGGTTGGAAAAGACCTTCAAGATCAAGTCCAACTGCAACCTAACCATACTACCCTAACTCTTAACAACCCACCGCTAAATCATGTCCTTGAGCACCACATCCAAATGGTTTTTAAACCCATTCAGGAATGGTGACTCAACCACCTCCTTGGGGAGCCTATTCCAGTGCTTAACAACCCTTTCTGTAAGGAAGTTTTTCCTGATATCCAACCTAAACCTCCCCTGCAGCAACTTGAGGCCATTTCCCCTTATCCTGTCACCTGTCACCAGTGAGAAGAGACCAACTCCACTCTCACTGCAATCACCTTTCAGGTATTTGAAGAAAGGTCTCCCCTCAGCCTCCTCTTCCCCAGACTAAGCAGCCCCAGTTCCTTCAGTCGCTCCTCATAGGGCATATTCTCCAGGCCCTTCACAAGCCTAGCTGCCCTTCTTTGGACCTGCTCCAGCACCTCAATGTCCTTTCTGTATTGAGGTGCCCAAAACTGTACACAGTACTAGAGGTGGGGCCTCACCAGTGCCGAGTACACTGGGAGGATTACCTCCCTAGTCCTGCTCACCACACCATTCTTGACATAAGCCAGGATGCCATTGGGCTTCTTGGCCACCTGGGCACACTGCTGACTCATATTCAGCTGACTGTCCATCAGCACACCAAGGTCCCTTTCCGTCAGACAGCTTTCCAGCCATTCCTCCCCAAGCCTGCAGGGTTGCCTGGGGTTGTTGTGACCAAAATGCAGGACCCAACACTTGGCCCTATTGAAACTCATACAGTTGGCCTTGGCCCATTGATCCAGTCCATCCAGATCCCTCTGTAGCACCTTTCTACCCTCCAGCCGATCAACACTCCCTCCCAGCTTGGTGTCGTCTGCAAACTTACTGAGGGTACACTCGATCCCCTCATCAAGACCATTGATAAAGATGCTAAATAGGAGTGGCCCCAGTATGGAGCCCTGGGGGACACCGCTCATGACTGGCTGCCAACTGGATTTAGCTCCATTGACCACAACTCTTTGGGCCAAGCCATCCAGCCAGTGTTTTACCCAGCAGAGCATATGCCTATCCAGACCATGGCAGCCAGCTTCTCCATGAGGATGTTATGGGAGAGAGCATCAAAGGCTTTTTACTGAAGTCCAGGTAGATCACACTGACAGCCTTACCTTCATCCACTAAGCAGATCACCTTGTCATAGAATGAAAACAGGTTCTACCATTGATGAACCCAGGCCTGGTTGACCTTTAGTTGATCCACGATGGCTCCTGAGATTATCTGTTCCATAACCTTCCCTGGCACCGAGGTGAGACTGATAGATCTGTAGCTAAGAGGATCATCTTTCTGGCTCTTTTTTAAGACGGGCGTCATATTTGCCAGTCTCCAGTCCACCGGGATGTCCCCAGTTAGCCAGGACTGTTGAAGGATGATGGAGAGTAGTTTGACAACCACATCTGCCAACTCCATCAGCACTCTAGGGTGTAATACATCTGGCCCAATAGACCTGTGTGTGTCCAGCTTTTGAAGCAGGTCCAAAATAATCTCATCATGGATGGAAAGTAGGAAGTTAATGAGTTTGAGAATGGGATATGGAGGGTCTCCTGAACAGCTTGTTTTCCCCTGACAGTGTGGTAGACTCAGTGCTTCTGAAGGAGGCAGTGGATTTAGAAGATTTGTCTAAAGTATTTTTCTGGTCATCTCTTTAACAGGGACACATGGGGTTTAGCAGGGTAGAGAGGGACAGATTGGTGAACTAAATTTCTTGGAAAGTGCTAAGTGTTCCCTGGAAGGTGTGAGAACTGAGGTGGTGTTTTATGCTGGGATAGAGTTAACTTTCTTTGTAGAGGTTTGTATTGTGCTGTAGTTTAGATTTAGAATGACGATAGTGATGATAACACACCAATGCTTTAGTTGCTGCAGGGCAGTACTCACACAGAGCTTTTCAGCTTCTCACATTGTCCTGTCAGCAAGGAGTTGGAACTGTGCACGGAGGTGGGAGGTGATGGAACCAGGATAACTTACCTAAATGAACCAAAGGGATATCCCATACCATATGATATCATGCTCAGCGACAAAACTAGGGTAAAAAGGAGAAAGAGGGGACATACAGAGTGATGGTAATAGTCCTCCCAAGAAACTGTTATGCGAGATGAGCCCTGTTTTCCTGGAAGTGGCCGAACATCTGCCTGGTGTTGATAAGCAGCAAATGAATTCCTTGCTTTGCTTTGCTTGAACATGCAGCTTTTGTTTTACCTAGTAAAACTGTCTCTCCCTCAACCCATGGGTTCTCAGTTATGTTTCTGATTCTCTCCCCCATCCCAATTGAGGAGAGTGAGCAAGCTGCTCTGTAGTACTTGGACTCCTGCTGGGATTAAACCATAACAGTTGGTTGTCAGTCCTCAGTTTCAGGGTGGAGAAAATGCTGTCTGAATAAAGAAACTATCCTTTAACATAGCAGAAGATGTAAATTTCACATCTTCCTGGAAATTCTTTTTTTCTAGCCTTTGCACTTCTACATGTCCCTCCCATACTCCTTAAGTTTGGATCTGAAACAGTCTCTCCAAGGCCTCCACCATTCCTTCCAGGGCTTTCCAGAATGCATTTCCTCTGGGACTGGAGAGTGTCTTGTCCAAAAACCTTAAGTGTTTATCAAGCATTTTTTCAAATGCATATAAATCTTCTGTTTGAAACACAAGCCAAAAATATAAAACTGGACTTTCCCAAGGGATAAATTGCAATAGTCTACAGCTGAATTTCTTTTGAAATAACTGGTACTGCCCAAAGTCAGAAATAGGACATTGAACCAGGAAGGTTACAAATCTGATCTGAGCTGATGAAAATCTGAAGCATCTAAATCTGATCAAGGATTCACATGGCTTGTCATAAATCTTGGCTCACCAGTCTCTTGACAAGGCTCCTGCTTTTCAAATGATTTTTAAAACCTAGTTCTTATATGGCCTAAATAAGTGTTTCTGGTGACACACATGAGTCAGAATTCTGTGTAACACCAGGGTCTCATCTCCACCACCAAGTGCCCTGCAGCAAATCCTAAACTGGTTCTGAAAAACAGGCCTCTAGAGCTGGAGCAAGTTAGAAATGTCAGCAGGGCAGCACCTCAGTACAATAAATCCTGTAGCAAGGCATGTGCCATGGGAATGACACTGTGCTGCACTACTGCTGGTATACACTTTCAGGGCTGAGCTGGCCTCTACTCCCAGCAGTGTGTGGTGACATTTACATGCAGCAGTACTCTGAGAGCTCACACCGGTATTTCTGTGCATCTCCCATACATCACCAAGAATTATGGAGTGTCTGATGGCCTGTTGTGTTTGGATGAGCATTTCACACCATGTCTTAGGTGCTTAAAAACTTCTCTTGGTTTCTGCCCTGTCTCAGTAATCAAAGAGACACAGACACACTCAACAGAGTGAGATGAAGGGTCATGAAGCTGGTTAAGGGACTGGAGTGTCTTTTGTATGCGAAAAAGATGAGAGGGCTGGGACTGTTCAGATCAGAAAAAAAGGAGGCTTGGGGGGATCTTATCAATATCTATAAATACCTGAATGGAGGATTCAAAGAAGATGGAGCCAGGCTATTTTCAGGAGTTCCCAGTGCCCAGGACAAGAGGCAGTGGGCACAGAAGGTTCCCTCTGACCATAAGGAAGCACTTCTGTGCTGTGTGGGTGACTGAGCACAGACACAGGTTGCCCAGAGAGGCTGTGGGTTCTCCTCCATTAGAAGTCATCTGGGCATGGACATAGGTGTCCCTCACTGAGAGTCTCTGCTTCAGCAGGGGTTGGACCAGATGGATCCAGAGGTCTCTCCTAGCTTCAGTCATGCTGTGATTCTGTGACTCAGGGAACCCAGCATGTTGGCAGACAGATTTCATAAACACTTTCTATTGGCTTCAAACAACCCAAATATGGGTCCATTGTGTTTCTACTTCTTTTCAGTTTCAGCCAAAAGAGTGTTAATATCACACCACTCTTTTGATTGTTGCTGAGAGATAGGAGTGTGCCCAAGGCCAGGCTGAGCCACTTGGTGGGGAAGATTCACTGCCATTATGGCACAGTAACAATGAGGGTAACAGAGCTAGGACAGCTGGCCTAAATTAGGCAAGGGGTTATTCCATACCATGTGACATCAGATAGAAAGCTATAAAGCTGAGGGGAGTTGGCTGAGGGGCAGATGCTGTCTGCAGGTTGCTGAGTGTTGGTCAGAAGTTGATGAGGCCTTGTGCTACTAGCAGACAGTTGTGCTGTTACCTGGGCATTGGTTGATGGGTGGCAAGTGACTGCATTGCAGATGTATACATGTTGTTACCATTGCATATTTGATTCCATTTTTCTCTTCTGTCTTGGTAAATAGTTTTAGTCTCAATCCACAAGTTCTATTTTGTTTCCAGTTCTCTCCCCCATCCTGTTTGGAAGGGAGGAGTGAGCAAATAACTGTGGTGTTTAGCTGCCTGCTGGTTTAATGAGCAGTAGTCCTTTTGGAGCACAACGTGGGGCTTAAAGAGTTGAGATAATGACAGATCTGAGAGTGTGTTAAAACAAAACTCTTAAGTCTTGTAGCAGTTTAATTGTTGTTAGTCGCAACATTATTCTATTTTCAGAGATCTGAAAAAAATCTGAAATATTTGGAAAAGGTTTGCTGTCTAGAGAGAGGCACAAATAATTGCAATGTTCTGGGGCTTGGACAATGCCTTCTGAACCCTGTTCAACACTACTGAGTACCCTAAAGGGAAAGATTTGATGACAGTGCAATAGGTACTCTGGTTACTCCAACTCCTGCACAAGATCCTGTAGTTGGTCCACCCCCTGAAACAAACTCTGCAGCTCCATAAGAGAAATGATCTGTGATATCTGTCACCCCTATACACAAGACAAAAAAAAAGCTGTGAAAGTCAGCCTATTTAGTAAGGACAGAACCTCCTATTAAAACAAGGATGGAAGGAAAAGATGTGGATGAATCAGGGCCATCACAAGGATGGGAGGAAGGAGAGTCAGAACTGACTCCTAACTCTGAGCTGCGAGATATGTGAAAAGACTTCAGCCATCATTCAGATGAGCATATTATCACCTGGTTGCTCCAGTGCTGGGATAAAGGGCCCAGTAGCCTGGACTTAATGGACAGCAAAGTGAGGCAGCTGGGATCCATCTCCAGGGAAGGCTGCATTGACAAAACAATTGGGAAAGGGGCAAAAGTCACCTTCACCTGTGGAGGTGACTCTTGTCAGTCATAAAGGAAAGATATCCCTTCAAGTATGTTTCCAGGCCAAACAGGCCACCATGGAGAAGGTATCAGGTACCTGACGGAAGTAGCTGTGCTGGAGATGATGTATAATATTGACTTGGATGATGATGCTCCAAAACTTGCATGACAATATCCAGATGACTTCAGGTGCCCACGGTCTGGGTGGCAGAAATTTTTAGAGAGCACACAATGGGCAAATGCCAGCACCCTGGCAGCAGTGGTCTGGAAAGTACTGATGGATGAATTGTGGATGAAATGGCTAGCCTCAACATTACAGAGAAAATCCATCTTCCTCTAGGGAAGGCCTGTGTCTCTGTTGTGAAGACACTGGTTCAGTGACTCAAAGAAAAAGAGAGTAAGTTTTTTCTTCCGCCTGTGTGAACCACCGTCTCAGCTACTAGAAGTAAGCATTTCTCTACCTGAGAGAGAGGATATAGTGGGCGCACACCATGTACCACTCTATGGTTTTACCTGGGTTGTAGTTTCATGATTTTTGTTATCAGTATTCCACATCATAACATCATGGGTGCTAAAGAGTTAATACTACAGTTGTGTGGATTGTTGACAGCTCCATTTACCTGTCTCAGAAGAGACGAATGTACTCTAGCTCCCAGAAGACTTCACTGTTCCATTTCTGTTTTCCATTCAGAGTGAGAGATAAAACTGACTGGGAGTCACAGGACTATTGCTTCTTTTTTTTTTCTGCTCATCAATGTGGTGTGTGCTCTCTAGCCATCTCACCTACAGCATTAGAGTAAAGCCTTTGGTTTGGGACAGTCTCTCTCACATTTATTTGATTTATTAGCTTCAATTTGTATTATATTGTGTTATCTCACATTCCACTATTGTATTTAGTAAATTAATTATCTCCCTTACCTCGTTGCCACTGTTTTCCTCCTCTGGGCCCATCTCCCTATCTTACCCTCTCTCCCTATCCTGGGGCATAGGTCTGTGGGTCCCTCTGCCCCACTAGTCATGGAACCAGGCCAAACCAAGCCCGAAGGCCAGAACCGTGACATACCAGTTTGACCATGAAGAACATATAAGCAAGTGGAATGGAAAGTCCACCTTAATCCTAGAGGCATGGGTACAAAAGTTGGAAGGAAAACAATCAAAAAGGGGATTCAGGAAAATGGCTGCTCCAGTTTCCAACAGGCAGTTCCCCAAGACAGAGAAAATGGTCTAATCCTTTTTCTGAAGTTGACAATGAGCCTTTTGTTTCATGCTCATGGGAAGTGAGTAACGAATACAACAACCAGAACTGGAGGGGCCCTGCCTCCAGCCAGGCAGAGGAAAACAACAGTTGGGTTTATTGAATTGTATGGATTTGATGGCCTGGCACATCAGTAGTACAGGAGTATAAGGCTTTAGTGGACACTGGTGCGCAGTGTACTCTAATGCCATCAAGTTATAAAGGAGTAAAACCTGTCTTATCTGACAGGGGGATCCCAAGAGTTAACTGTATTGGAGATCAAAATGAACCTAATCAGAAATGAGTGGCAAAAGCACCCCAGTGTGACTAACCCAGAGGCTCCATGCATCCTTGGTATAGATTATCTCAGGAGAGGGTTCTTCAAGGACCCAAAAGGTGGGCTTTTGGCATAGCTGCCTTGGAGATGGAGGACATTAAGCAGCTGGTGGGATCGATCAAGGCAGAAGAACAGCAGATGCCAATCAGTACCACAACAGTGCACTGGCAGCAATATTGTACCAACTGAGGCTCCCTAATTCCCATCCATTAGCTGATTCATAAGCAGAAGAACCAAAAAGTAATCAACACTTGTTAACCTTTCAGTAGTCTCATAGGGCCAGTGCAAAAGTACAGTAGAGAGTGGAGGCTAACAGCAGACTGAATTAAGTCATGTCATTGCTGAGTGCTCCCATGCAGGACGTGTAGGAACTTCAATACAAACTGGAGTCAAAGGCAGTCAAGTGGTACAACACAACTTATATCACTAATGTGTTTTCCTTAATCCTTTTGGTGGCAGAATGTGGGCCACAGTTTGCTTTCACCTGGAGAGGTCTGTGGCATACCTGGACTGTCCCAGGGCTGGAAACACAGCTCTACCATTTGCCACAGGCAAATCCAGACTGCACTGCAACAGGAAGAAGCTCCTGAAAACTGCAATACGTTGTAAGGGGAAACACAGCAGAAGATGTTTTTGAGAAAGAGAAGAAAATAATCCAAGCCCTTCTGAAAGCCAGTCTTGTCATAAAGCAAAGTAAGGTCAAGGAACCTGCATGGGAAATTCAGTTTTTAGGAATAAAAAGGCAAGATGAACATTGTCAGATCGCTAGGTATGTGATCAATAAAATAGCTGCTATGTCTGTCCCAACTAGCAGTAAGGAAACACAAGCTTTCTTAGGTGCTGCGGGTTTTTGGAGAATGCATATTCTGGATTATGGATTGATTGTAAACCCTCTCTATCAAGTAACGCAGAAGAAAAATGATTTTACGTGAGGTTCTGAGCTACAAGCCTTTGAACAAGCCTTTATTCTGCTCCCCATTCCCAAATGCCAGGTCAGGGGGTAGAGCAGAGTAGATATAATTCATGCAGTAGCCCTTTGTCCAGTTCAGACAGGTGAAGATGCAAAAAAAATGTGCTCCACTGTATAATAAACTGACAGAAAATGAGGAGAAATATGCCCTGTTCACTGATGGGTCCTGTCGCATTGTGGGGAAACATTGGATCTGGAAGGCCACTTTATAGAGCCCTACATAAGTTTCAGGAACTGCTGAAGGAGAAATTGAATCAAGACAATTTGCAGAGGTGAAGGGGATCCAGATGGCTATAGATATTGCTGAATATGAGCAGTGGCCAGTGCTCTACCTCTGTACTGATTCATGAATGAATACACTGTGGGGGTGGTTACAGTAAGGCAAGCAGAAGAACTGGCAGTGCAGGGGCAAACTCATTTGAAATGCTGCATTGTGGAAAGGTATTGCTGCCCAGGTAGAGAACATGGCTATAAAAATACATAAGGTAGATGCCCACATACACAAGAGTTGTGCCACTGAAGAATATCAAAACAATCAGGCTAGGATTGAGGTGGTTCAGGTAGATCTGGACTGGCATGGCAACATAAAGAAGAAGTATTTCTAACTTAGCGGGCTCACAGCACCATCAAGGAAGAAATGCAACATATACATTGTCTCAGGATAGAGAGGACTCTATTGCACAGGTTATATGTGAATGTGAAACATGGAGAACGAAAGTAGAAATATAGATATGGGGAGGTCTGGCAGGTTACATTACAATTACAATTACATTACAATTAAATTACAATCCCACCAACCTGCCATGGCTAGCACCATATGCTTGTAGTAGTGGAAGCAACCACCATATTGCTGAAAACATATCCCATGCCACTGCCTGAAGTACTATCCAGGTTCTTGAGAATCAAGTCTTACAGTGACATGGTACCCTAGAAAGAACTGAGTCATACAACAGGACTCATTTTCAAAACAAACTCATAACCACTTTGGACAAAGGACATGACATTGAGTGGATTTATCATATCCCCTTTCATGCACCAGCCTCCAGGAAAATTGAATGATACAATGGAATGTTAAAAACTACACTGAGAGAAATGAATGCTGGGTCATTCAAACGTTGATCTACACTTTTATCAAAAGCCACTGGGTTAGTCAACACTCAGGGATCTGCCAATCAAGCTGGCAAACTTCTTAGGTACTGTAGAAGGAAATAAAGTCCCTGCATTACACATGAAAAACATGCTGGGTAGGACGGTTTGAGTTGTTCCTGCCTTTGGCAAAGGCTAGTCCATCCATGGGATCACTTCTGCTCAAGGACCTGGGAACACTTGCTGGATAGTGCAAAAGGTTGGGGAAATCCTTCTGGTGTGTACCTCAAGGGGATTTGAAGTTAATTGAGAACAGCTGATTATTTGGACTGTGTCATGTCAGTTGCTATGTAATACTGAATATTTTATATCGTCACTACTGTGATTGTTATATGCCTTATGAATGGCATTGCAGTAATAATAACCTAGAGTAAAGAAGAGTAAATTCTAATACAACCATAATTGGATTCAGTATGTGACAATCCAACACCATGCATCATCCTACCTCCTTGAAGGACTGTTATAACAAGTAGAGCTCACTCATGGATTAAATGAACTCCATGGACAATTTAGAGAGATGGCCACTAGGCTACAGGAATGATATCTGTTTGTAAGCATAGATGTCAAAAAGTAGAAAAGGTGATGGTAATTAACGGGAATGTATGGGAAAGTATGGAAACAGAGCATGATGTAAATTATATGGAATAAGGGGTGGATATTGTCCTGATTTCACAGAAGCATAGAATCTTCATAGAATGGCTTAGGTTGGAAAGGATCTTAAAGATCATCAAGCTCCAACGCCCTTACCATGAGTAGGGTTGCCAGCCACTATATCAGGCTGCTGAGGGCTCCATCCAACCTGCCCTTCAACAGCTCCAGGGATGAGGCAACCTCTTCTCTGGGCAACCTGTTCCAGTGCCTCATCACCCCCTGAGTAAAGAATCTCTGCCTAACACGTAACATGAATTTCCCCTCTTTTAGTTTAAAGCTATTCCCTCTTGTCCTACCATTATCAGACTGTGTAAAAAGTTGCTCCCCTTCCTCCTTATAAGCTCTCTTTGAGTACTGGAAGGCTGCAGTTAGGTGTCCCCAGAGCCTTCACTTCTCCAAGCTAAACAAGCACAGTTCCTTCAACCTTTCCTCATAGGAGAGGTACTCCTTTGATCATCTCTATGGCCTTCCTCCGGACACACTTCAACAACTCCACATCCTTCCTGTAATGGGAGCCCCAGACCTGGACACAGTACTCCAGATGGGGCCTTGCAAGACCACAGTAGAGGGGTACAATCACCTCCTTCTCTCTGCTGGCCACTTCTCTTTTCATGCAGCCCAAGATGCAGCTGGACTTCTGGGCTGCAAATGCACACTGCTGGCTCATGTCCAGATCTTTTTAGGACCTCCAAGTCCTTCTCCATGGGGCTGCTCTCAACAAGTCCTTCACCCAGTTTGTAGACACATCTGAGACAGACCTTGCACTTGGCTTTGTTGAACCTTATTAGGTACATGTAGGCCCACTTTTCAAGACTGTCTAGGTCCCTTTAACTGGCATCCCTACCTTCTATTGAATCAATTGCACCACTCAGCTTGGTGTCATCTTGAAACTTGTTGAGGGTGCACTTGATCCCATCATCTATATCATTAATAAAGATGTTAAAGAGTACCAGTCCCAAGATGGACACCCTGAGGGACAGCACTCATGAACAGCCTCCACCTGGATATAGAGCCATTGACAATAAACCTCTGGCTATGACCATCCAACGAATTCTTTATCCACAGAATACTCTAGGCTTCAAATCCATGTCTTTCCATCACATTCCATTCCCTGGTTTATTTTGTCCAGTGAGAAGAGAGTGATTACAGCGCAATTCTGATAGATGTCCTTCATGCTTTGTTATACTTGAAAAGAAAATAATATCCTGTAGGTAATTAGAAGAGTTCTCATCTTTAGCTACTACAAAAACTGTGTTAGTTGTAATTGTAGCAGGTGAGAAGATGACCACTGCCTTCATACTGCCCATCTGCTTAGTCTTTATTTTGTGTCTAACAATATTAGTATGTCACTTCCCATTTATGACAGTTTGAGAAGTTTTTCAGCTCTGTTCTTGGATTTTCTGTCACTGTCATTTTTAAACTGCAGTGTTTTTTTTTGTTTTTTTTTTGCTTTCCCCAATGTGAAAGAAGGAAAGAAGATTCTTTGATATAAAGAAAAGTTTGTTTAGTGCTTAAAGTCTAGCTAGAATCAACTTAGGGAGAGACATTACTATTTTAGAAGGATGTATTGGATACATTCCTTTCAAACAAATTACTAACATTCATTGAATGACTTTGTAAATGTGGTCCTCATTTCAAAACCAAGTAGTCAAGGGCAAGTTACCTCATCCCTTCATGAGGGCAGCCTCATGCAGAAGGTGAACAAGTGCAGGTGATCCTGAGTGCAGCTCTAAGAGAGAAATGTGGTGAAAGTAGCATCACCCTGATGATTGCTGCAAGGAGGGCTGTGACTCAGGTGCAAGTCTGCCTCACATCTTCTCCCTTCCTTTCTTCTGGCTGGGGAAGGTACAGGTGATCTGCTGTTTTCTTGGAGATGTAAATGATAATACTCCCTTCATGGTGCAGAAGGCAAAGAAACAAGAGATTAGTCCTCAAACCCATCACATTGCCTTGCTCTGGGTAGTCTGATTAGAGATGAAAAGAAGTGGCAGTACTAACATCAATTAGTACTAGAATCAGAAGCAAGTCGGTGTAAGTTCCCTCTCTAGTCATTAGAGGAGGAAAAGTTCCTTAAGGGCATAATTCATGGCAGGAGATAACATGAGAAAATATGTGTGGGAATGGACACGTTGTATGAGGGACAGAGTGTCTATGGACAATCTTGGTAGATTCTGTCTAGGAGTGATTGAATCTTGTAAGTCAATGATGATTGAAATCAAAGAATTTGTAGAGGCAAGTAGAAACTCCTACATTTTCAGTTAATTGTCTGGAAGAACACTCTCAGTAGAGTCAACAAATCAACAGAGTCATGTATCTTAAGTCTAAGATAAGGCATTGCCTACAGAAAGCTATAGTCTCTATATTAACATTGGGAAGTTCTTTCTTTTAATAAGACTTGGAGAATACTACTAGAAATTGTATCCATGTTGAGAGTGCCTAAGGAGGCAGGCAGTCCTCCCTTCTGGTCCTTCCTTAGTTTCCAAGGGTCTTCCAGCTCCTACAAATTGGCATCTAAGTCTCCAGTCATCTCTTTAAATCATAGAATCATAGAATGGCTTGGGTTGGAAGGTACCCCAAGGATCAACAAGTTCCAACACTCCTGCCACAGGCAGAGCCAATAACCTCCAGATCTAGAACTAGACCAGGCCGCCCAGGGCCCCATCCAACCTGGTCTTGAACACCTCCAGCAATGGGGCATCCACAGCCTCTCTGGGCAGCCTGTTCCAGCACCTCACCACTCTCTCTGTGGACTTCCCCCTGACATCTAATCTTAACCTTCCCTGCTTAAGCTTAAAACCATTCCCCCTTGTCCTATCACACTCTACCCTCGTAAAAAGTTGATTCCCCTCCTGTTTATAATCCCCTTTTAAATACCGGAAGGCTGCAATGAGGTCTCCTCGCAGCCTTCTGTTCTCCAGGCTGAACTCCCTCAGCCTGTTTTGATATGGGAGGTGCTCCAGGCCTGTGATCATCTTCGTGGCCCTCCTCTGGACCCTCTCCAACAGTTTCACATCTTTCCTGTACTAGGGACCCCAGACCTGGGCACAGTACTCCAGACGGGGCCTCACAAGGGCAGAATAGAGAGGGACAATCACCTCTTTGTCCCTGCTGGCCACCCCTTTTCTGATGAAGCCCAGGATACTGTTGCCCTTCCGAGCTGCAAGAGCACACTGCTGCCTCATGTTCAGTTTTTCATCCACCAGGACCCCCCAGGTCCTTCTCCACAGGGCTACTCTCAATAAGTTCTTCTCCCAGTCTGTATACATATCTGGGGTTACTCTGACCCAAGTGCAACACCTTGCACTTTGCTATGTTGAACCTCATTAGGTTCACACGGGTCCACCTTTCAAGTTTGTTGAGGTCCCTCGGGATGGCATTCCTTCCTTCTGATGTGTCAACCACACCACTCAGCTTGGTGTCATCAGCAAACTTGCTGAGGGTGCACTCGAGTTCATCATCTATGTCATTGGAGGGTGCACTCGAGTTCATCATCTATGTCATTGATGAAGATGCTGAAGAGCACCGGTACCAAGACAGACCCCTGGGGGACACTGCTCATCACTGGCCTCCATCTGGACATAGTGCTATTCAACACAGCCCTCTCTCTATGGCCTTCCAGCCAGTTCCTTATCCACCAAGTAGTCCACCCCTCAAATCCATATCTCTCCAATTTAGAGATAAGGATGTAGTGGGGGACCATGTCAAAGGCCATGCAAAAGTCCAGATAGATGACATCGATCACCTTCTTTTTGTCCACCAATATTGTCACTCCATCACAGAAGGCCCCAGGTTGGTCAGGCACGACCTTCCTGTGGTAAAGCTATGGTGGCTGCCTCAGATCACCTGCTCAACCCTCATGTGCCTTAACATGTCTCCTAGGAGGATCTGTTCCATGATCTACCCAGGCAGAAAATGGCATTGTGTACCTTTGTTCTATCTACCAAGAGAAATTGCCCCAGTTCTTAACCACTACAGTAGTTTGTTGCTGTTGTTGTTTCTAGAAAAAAAGATACAGTTCTTTCAGTTGCTTCATGTCCTTGAACATTTGTAGTGGAAATGCTATGTCCCATGACTTAAAACACTGATTGAGCACCTGGTAGGAAGGCAGGATCAACCCAGGGGAGCTCAGGTGCATACAATGCACCTGAGTGACTGGAAGGGGTGGATCCTGGCTCCACCCCTTCCCAGACCTTATCTAAAGGTTGGTAGTGGAGGTGATGGCATTTCTTCTTAAAGATCCCCACATACCTGAGGCTCTTAGAAGGTGAGTGGCTTTACTTTTGTGCTCACTGCTGGTGCATTTGAGTGCATCCTCACTTATTACAGCCTGGGATCTTGCTGCTCTGTTGTCGTTGTTGCACCTTCCATTGCATTACAACATTTCGGTACTTTTCCTTGTTTTCTGTGTCTGGGATTCTGGTTCCATCTTGACTCTTCCTTCCCTTTCTTGAATACTTTTTTTTTTTTTTCAAATTGTAAATTTGTGGAGTGAGATCCTCCTGCCCATTCAGCAGCCTCACAATACCGTATATTGGTCTGGTAATCGATACCTTGAATGATTTATACTGTTGTTGTCCAGCACTACTTAAAATAGCAGAAGTCAGATGCTCTAGAATCAATCCTAGATGGATTGCTTCTGCTGCCTGACAAAATAGAAATCATACCTGATTTAGGTCTGGAGATACTAATTCTTACTCCTTGGAACTAGCAGATAAACTTCTTTCAGCATGTTAATGCAAAAACATACTTGATTCCTGATCACCAAGATTTTCAAATACACAATAATAATAGTTCTTTAAATGAAATGTTGTGACAGTGGTTACTGACAGTGTTATTCCATGAATAAATTATAGCATCCAACACTTCCTTTGACCTGCACAGTTCTCACTCCTTTTCTACTACAGAGCTTAAAAATGTTCTAGTTTTGTTCAGGGAATGTTGAAGTCTTACTCAGAATGTTGAAGTGAGAAAGATTATGTATATACACGCACCTGTGTGACCATTTTTCTCAGTTCAAATATTCTATGATTATTGTATGACGATCCTAATTGTCTCTGAGGAATTCTGTAGAAGTTGACAGAGATACTGAAAACATGGTGAAAAAAAATAATAAAGCAGATCTTATGAACTAGTCATAGCAAAATGAAGACTAAATAAGAAAAATAACCATCTAACATGCTTGCTGCAGATGCCACATTTCCAGAGAATCAAGGTCAAATGTTACTCTTATTTACAACCACAAAGATGTCATGTTTCACAGTCTATAATTAAAGAGATTTTCTCCAAACTTCCTAGTGTATCACTTTCACAGAACTGATTGTTCTGATTTACTTACTCATTGTCTGCTAAATATTTTGAAAAGCTTTTTTCCTGTGTGCTGTCTATGCCCCAGTTTTGGAGTTTTGAAAAAGACTGGCCTTAAGTCAGGTTTGTCTAAGCCAGGGTTTTACACCTCATTTTGAATAGCTTTCATCCAATGAAAAAAGTGTTTCATTTCTAAAACAGAAAAATAACATTTGTTCTTTCCTCATGTGGATAGTTTGGATCCATTTAGCCCACTGCGTTTTCTCTAGTTCATATCTCAAAGGAAAGGAGATCATTTGCATGTATCAAAACTGTTCAGAAATGCTCTGAAAGGCAGCAAAACCAAGTAGGAAGAGTTGAAATCACTGCAGTGATGAGCTGCAGTTGTAGCACTGTCGAGCAAAATACACTTTGTAATTTCTGTTGCTTTTTTTTTTATTTTTTTTTTTTTCAGTTCAGGACCTCTGAGCTTTAGAGCTTGCTCACAGATGTGAAAGACCCAAGCCGAATTTCATCCTTTGCCCTACAGGGTTTGACCCTAGTCTGCTACTTCCCAGCAGAGCATCTTTATCATCCAACTGTGTAGAGTTTTTCAAAGACATGGCAAAGCTTTGCCAGTAAAGAACCAAAGATTCACTGAGCCCAGCAAGCTATATAAATATGTAGAGCATGACTTCTTACTTTGTTAGTCTGTTTACTGTTTATATTTTACTTTATCTAAAATACATAAACTGTAAGCAAGACTGAACTTTGCTTCATCCCCTTCCCTCTGAAGGTATGAACCAGAGTAAAACAGCTACTGCAGAAGAGTCTTTGAAGCCTTTTCTACCTAAAAACTAAAATAGACTGGTGATTAAGGTACTCTCACAGAAAGTAAACAATGGTATTTGAACACCCTCAGGCAGAGGCTAGAATTGAACCTGGATATTTCCCATCCTAAATAAGGACTCTGATCACCTAGATACTGAATGGAGAGGGACACAAGGTGACACTGTAACTGCATATTCATCTTTCAGCTATTCTTTCACAGGAAAATGTGGCATATCACTAGGTTTGAATGAAAAGATTCTGTATGGTGTTCAAGCCAGAGCAACTGCACATTTGTAAATACTCTTCCTGTGAAGGCTCACATATTTTAAATAGAGCACCTTCTGCGTCACTAATGTCAATTGTGCACTGATATGACTTATAACGTAACTCTTCCTAGGGTTTCTCCTTATAAGCTTAGATGCTTTCCCACCCGAAGCGGCTTTGAAATAAAGTGATCCCACATTGTAACAATAAAATCCATTTAAGTATATTGTTAAAGGAATCTAAGTCACAGTAAATGATTACAGCTAAATGATTTTGAAAGAGCTGATGCACCTGAATGTTAGATCCTGCAGTGCTGACAGTGATAAATTTCAAGCCCCCTGTAAAGGCAAGGCACAATCTCTGTTTTAACTCCTCCTCTTGAAAATGAACATACAGTGCAGAGACGCATGGAAAAGGAGGAAAAAAAAAAAGGTGGGGGGGGGAGGGGGGAGAGCACTCAGCTACTGCAGTAACAGAAGTGTCTAAATGATAGAAATCAATGAAGATTTTAAATACGGCTTAATAACCAATTCATACCAGTTTACTCAGTATCTTCTTCCTACAAATTATTTGAAAACCATCAGAATTTTTTCTGAGTTAGTCAGATGTTCATCTTGAATCAATGCACAGGGACATATTGTAGTACTCTCTAGACATGGAGATGATAATATGCTATAAGAAGCATCTTTTATTGTGTTTTGCTTTTCTGTAATTAACAGTTTTATGGTGTTGAACACTAACTGATTAAAGAAATCTTCCTTGTGGCATATACTTTGTTGTGGAGTTTTAAAAGCTTGACTCTATTTACAGTAGTCTTTTTCATAATTAATTGCATTGATTTTCCTCACTATAATTCTGTTAAAATATCCCTTGTCTTAACATATTTCTGTGATATAGCAGTTTTGCCATATTAACCTGCATAACTCTCTGAACAGTAAAGGATATATTGTCCCTCACTGCACTGATTGTTTTCCAGATGATGTAATTTCTCAAGAATAACTGAGTTCATGTCACAGTGCAAAAATGTTGTTTTGTTATTAAGTGCTACTTCCTCAGAGCAGTCTCAAATTCCTCCAGTGAGAAGTAAACAGATATTTCTCATGACTACTCCCATATTTTCTTTAGTAAGCCTTGAATGCTGTTTCAGATATCTCATGGCATTCAAAGACTGTGTGGATGTGCTGTCTAGAAACAGCAAGTGTTCCACTCTGCTTAGCGTGAAGACATAGTCAGCGATGTGTGCAGAGTAAAGGAGCATGTTATATCTTAGAAGAAAATATTCATTGCAGCATGGTAGGATTTTAAATTCCTGTTCCTTTAAAAAAATTTGAAGAATATTATTTTCACTTCTTCAGCTAACAGAACAGGGGAACCATTAAAACCTTAGAGTTTCCAGGAAAAAGTTTTAGCAGTGTGAGAATATATAGAAAGACTATGAAACTTAGATAAATAATTGGTAGGCTGTATAAATTATTTTAGGCCTTTTTATTAAAAAAATATATATATTTTGCCAGGATGCATTTGTGAAAGTAAAAAATTTGTCAATATGCTTTCTTACAGCAAGTTTGCCTTTTCTACTTTACTTCTTTGGTTTTTAGACTTAGCCTTGTGTATCATTTTATGCTGCTGAAGTCTTATGTTTTTTTACAGACTGTTTGAATTTGTGCTCCATGTTTAAATGATTAGACCTGTTTACATGGGATTGGGAAGGACATACTCTTGGCCATAACAACAAAATGAAATCTTGAATACAATCATATACAAAAATAAGCTTCAGATTTGTCTTTCAGTCTTGTCACATACAAGCAGTAAATGATTAAGAGATTTCCTGGAAAACATCAGTAAACACTTTGACATTTAAAATGAAGAATATCTAGCAAGCAGAGGGCATCACTCAGACCATCCTACTATTATATGCAGTTTGCTATGTTTACAAATTCTTCTTTTTTTATTAAATAAATGAGAAGTTACTATCCTTCCAGGAAAGTGACCTCGTTGCTCCAGTACCACTGTAAAGGGCAAAACATAATGACTCAGATTATAGATAGGGGTGCATTCTGAAGTCTTTTGAACCTGAAAGTTTCAAGCATTAAAAGCAGGACTTAAGATATTACAACAAAATAGTATTTTGGCTCATTTGCAAGCAGAAAAATGTCACTTCATTAACTTCCATGGGATTTAGCAAAGGCAGACACAGAATGCCGATGAGACCCCTCTTCAGTGCTTAGGTTCATAGAAAGACAGGAGTACAGCTGATAGGTGACTGAACTGAAAACTCAGCTGCTGAGTGTTTCCAGAGCTAAACCTGGGGATTTTTGAGCTAATTGAAGATCTGTTTAACAAACATTGCTTGAGAGCTATGTATACTGTCTTCAAGCCAGAGCAGCTGAACATGTGTAACTGATTTCAAAGAGAGGGAAGGAGGGAGAAGGAGATGAAGTAGTCCAGACGGGTATTGCAGCTGCTCTTCATTAACCTCACCAAACAACAAATGGAAAATCAACAAACGAGTACATTCCAGCAGAAATTTGAAATGGAAGTGCTAATAGGAGGGCTAGACAGACTGGTTCTGGCAAGTTGGGGGAAAGCACTGAAAGCGTAAAAAATCAAAATGAAGGGACTTTCTTCTCTTTCCTGCTTCCTCCTAACCCACTCGCCCTCTGTTTTCTCCCCATGAAAGTAGTTATTTCATCTATGAGAATTTGATTACTGGGATGCACTCACTTTCAAGCCTGCAAAGGAGTGGAAACGTGCAGAACCTAGTAGTTGGAGAAAAGCTAAGAATCTAAGTAATGTAAGGAAACACTTTATGCTGTACATGAGTACATGAGTGAAAGAAAAAAAGACATCAGAGAAGTAATAGAAGGTCAGATTCATTCTGGAGGAGATGGCAGACCATGTAGTGGGCAGACACTGTTCTCTGGTGGATTGTCTTAGTATGTAGATTACAGGAAACAATGTGACTTCTGCTCTGGCTCATCAGTGGCAGCAAAAACTAAGTTTGTCCTGTGCTGTGGTTAACTCCATGTGCACTTAATCAGTGGCATGTTAAGAAGTCCATTCAGACACAAGGAATATAGCTGGAGACAAATAGTACTACAGTAAATTTCATACAAGAGCTGTCAACAGGCTTGAATCTCATTTAAACTACATTCACTTTTTTCACTGTGAAATACTCTGTGCCTGCAAATACAAATCTGTACAGATCCATAAGGCTGATCTTTAAACTACGTGGGTATGGTACACAAAGAGGAAGGACATGGACTGGTCGTGTAATGTGGAACTTGGAAGCTGTCACCAAGGAAGGTGCCAGCCAGAGGAACACCTTCTATTGAATTTATTAAGAGAAGTCATTGTTGCTCCAGACAGTTTTCTTCCTGCAATCAGAGCACTCAAGGATACATCAGTGTCACTTTACTTTGTACCATCTGTCCATACTGACTTCCCTGAGGACAAAGATTGCTCATTCAAATCCCTCTTACAAGCTTGTTAAGGTCCTCATAGAAGTCTTGCATCACCTGAAAACTTGTTTCCAGTATTCTCCTATATGCAGATCAGCTTGCAGGGTTGAAAAGGCACACTTCTCAGGCTTGATGGTTTGGGAAACAAGCTTTGGGTTTGTAATAAAGTGATTCTGTTTTCTGTTCCTGCCTGTAAACATTCCATAGGAAATTGAGATAGTTTTCACTGGAGACAGGGAAATAACCAGTAACCAGGAAAAGTTGCTATTACTATGAAAAATGGAAAACTGCTGCTTTATGGCACATGCATTGAAAAGTACACTTTTATGCAGCGGATTGGAATTACACCCTTTTCACAGAGAACAGCTGCACGTGCTGGTGGGAATGGCAGAGTTTTGGCCTGGATCCAATTTGATAATACAGAAAGATAGTGCTTTTTTGTTTGCTTTGTTTCATTCTCTGAATATAAATGCTTTCAACAAAAATTAATTGACTGGACTATCAGCCCTGCAAGGTGCTGAGTATTCTGGCTCTGATCCAGAAGAGCACTTAAGCACATGCTTAACTTTGAGGACTTAATTGCCGGTTTCACTGGGACTACTGACATGCTTAAAATTAAGCAGATGATTAAATCCACTGATGCAAGAAGGCTTAGCCCTTTGTAGGATTTGCTATCTCTGTGTTATACAAATGATCTTTTGTTCTGTCTTGAATGACTAGGACAGACATTTGAAGAAAAAAAGCACCATGCTTTAAAATAAACATTCTTCTGATCACAGAGGTAGTGCACACAGTATTGACACTGAAACTGTCATCACATTTTATCAATAACCCTTTAGCTGCACAAAATAGACAATTCACATCTCTTGAACCATGTTTTCCATTATCTGCCACATTGGCAGTCTGTAGATCCAGCATAATGGTATTTACAGGACCCATGTCTGTCCTGAACATTGTGCACCTCCATATCTAAAATCACTGTGAGTGTTGAGCAAACTGCTGTCTGGCTAGTGCAAGTATCTGGCTAGTGCAGTATCACATAGAGACACTGACCTGCAATGTAGCACTAAGTTATCCTGGTGGTGTGATGATTGCTTTCCAGGCTTGAGCTCTGCTCATCCCTATCATGTGTATTCATATCTAATGACCAGCTGGGTGAAATAATCTATCCTATCAAAACCAGTTGATGCCTAGTGAAGCCGAGAAAACTGACAGTTAATTTGACACACCAATGAGTTATGTCAAGCAGGTATTCCTTTTATTTACAGCGCTGGATGCATGGGGATAGCTCACCAAACATGCACAGTGAAGAGAGAAATGACTTCATATTTAAAGCACATACATATTCATTACATTCCAAGAACATGAACAGAAATTCCAAGAAATGATTGACATCTCTGGTGGTCATGCGATTAAAGCTAATTGTCATTTTCACTGTAAATTTCCAACCTTAAGGGGGGGTAGCCTGAACTGGTTCCCACTGATATCATGTTGAGCTGAGGCATCTGTTTTGCCATTTTATCTTCAAAAACAGGACATCTATTCTACTTTCTTTTCTTCACTTGACAACAAGTTTCATGGCCTCCGCATTTTGATCTTGAGCTTGCATTTACGCAAGCCTCCTGTTCTTCAGCTTATATCTGCTCAAGTTGTTCTTACAATATTCTCATGATTCACTAGGCAAAGTATAAGAAATGGCCAAGAATACAAGCAACATCTGGCCAGGAGATCTTCTGGATATAGAAGTACTGACAGCTCAAAGCAGTGAGGTCCACAGGACTTCTACCTGCAGCTGCTTTCTGCAGCAAGGTCTGTACGTTACTGGACAAAAATGCCAGTCTGAAAGAGAACTTCTTAAGACCAATGTGTGATTAAAAAGCAGGCATTATTTTATTACAACTCCAGTTGCATGAAGGATTATTCCACATAAATGTGCACGCTTAGCAAAAAAAGATCATCAGCTCATAAACTTTACTTGTGATAAATATGTAAAGGTTTTCCCAGGCAGTACATACATATTCAATATTTCCTCTGAAAGTATTAACATAGGGTTTTGCTTCCTTATGCATACTCAGTCTTTTTGTGGTGGTGGTCCTGGTAGCCCAGTGGTAATTTCAGTGTGTTCTTTAGTAGAACTCTTTGGTCTTTTTATCTAATTAGGGACAAAAAGTTCTTTTGTGGGATGCTTTGCTGGCTACAGCCCCCAAAGACTAGTTGTTACCGGTTATCTTCAGAGCTGCCTTGTGGATCAGTTTTGCTATGTAGGCAGGAATCTTCTGCAAACAATCTAATGGTTGTTACCACAAAGTGGTCAATCAAGAAACTAAGACTCAAGTTGGAGTGTTAGAAAGTAGGCATTCTTTAATATCAGCACTGGATGTGCGGAGGTTACTCTCTTCCTATCACGCATACCTTGCACAGAAACATCTTCAGTTTACTTATATTCATTCAGAGGCCTTTCTGGAGGTACATGCGTATTCCATACAAGGACTTGTGGAACCTCCCTTATCTATTTAAATGCAAAGACACAGACCCTACCCATTATCTGAAAAAAACAACAAGCTTATTGATTAAGGGACTTAAAAAGCTGCAACTTGTATCACTGTTATCTAAAACTATCTCAATGCTCCACAAGAAGTAATATCTACAACTGGCAGTATGGTGTTTTCCACAGGCCTACATAACACAGCACTGGAAATGTCAATGGTTGCAGGCATTTTTCTCCATAACACTCCCAGTTTTGGTAACACAGGCAGAGTTGGAACACGGCAGCAGTAGTTGTAAAGTATCAAGGTAAAAATATAGTGGAAGAAACAGCTTTTGCACATTGTTGAAATGTAGTCTGTAGGCTGAATCAATGATCCACTTGTGTTCACAACTAAAATGAAACAATTTTAAAAAGTATTTAGAAACAAAAGCTTAAATTAATCACATCTTTTGCAATCTTGTCCTCTCTTTTTGCACAATACAGTTAAGCCTTAGCCTTTTGTCCTTTTTTGGCTTTAGTTTCTGCTTTTAAGGTTAAACTGTGGGATTTTGTTTTGGTCTTTTTACTTATTTATGTTATTGATTCTAACTCTGTTGGGGGAGGGGAGGGGTGATATGCATAGAGTTTTATCTCTTTCATTTGAAAACTCCACAAATACCATTTTAAAAAGTAATAAATACTAGCATGGAAAAACGATTGAAAAATCAGCATGATTCAGTAAACAAAACAAAACAATATGGGGTGCATTAAACAGTTGCTAATTCTAGAGGAAGACTTTTCCACTACAACAATTCTTTGAAAAGCTGCATAATCAGGTATGAAGTTGCCTAGTCTACAGATTCAAAAGGACTTCAACAGAACTTGAGAACATATCGTTATTTTCATGAAATCTAATGCAATCCCTGCCATGTCCGCAGGCAAAGTCTGGAATTAATTTTTGCTAATGATTCACCAGAGTTCAGCAGCCTGGAGGGTACAGAAAAAGGAGTAGTGCATCTGTTTTGGCAGGTTTAAAGATGAATTTTAAAATGCTAAAAATGAATTGTTTATAATCCATCCCAGCATGCTTCCAAGGACCAGACATTTGGCAGATTTTGACAAAGTGAACCTAGTCTCTAGTAATCTGCTTAGAAACTATCTGGGATAAAGGCGGTAACTCAGAGTTGTTTGTGTTTTGGCTGCCTAAATGATTTTAATCTTGAGAAAATCAATCTTGGAAGGAATAAATCCTTTGTTCTAGCATGAAGGTATGGGGAAAAATTTGCTCAAATAGACTTGCTCAATTATCATTATCCCAAAAGGAAATAGAGCTTTCTTTATTTGAATAAAGGGAGAGCCCACTAAGGGCATTTTTTTTTCCAGTAGTATTTCTCAGCCCATCAGAAGTCACAGCTTCTTATTTATCCTTCTTCCCAATGCACTGTCTTCCCTCCTCTTTTCCTCACTGGCAGAAGTATTCGGAGGTTACAGACTTTCCAGTTCACCTATTACATATTCCCACTTGTACATATTAGGCCTGCACAGTAAGTCCAAAGTTCATAAGTTGTCTATTGACCTTTGTAACTAAAACCTTTTTTGGTGAGAATGTACAGACCAATTGGAAAGGAATTTGCAAGCTTTTCCACAACAACTTGTGAGCATGTGCATCCCATTCACTAGCCTCTGTGTAAACAACTTTATTTGCAAGGGCATCTTCAAGTATCTTTTATCTCAAAGAAAAGAGCATAAAAATGGCTGAATTTCCTGGCTCATTGAAAACTCACTGATTTCCCGGTTGTATGTGTGTTTGTTCTGCAGCTTTCACAAGAGTGTCACAGTACAGTTTTTGTTCTGAGGCCTTCACAAGATTGTTACAAGTTTGTCTCTAGTCACCAGTTAGCTACAAGTCCATCTTTTAACCAGTCAGAAAAAGAGCGAGAATTCACAGTGTTACAGTTCAGTATAGTGTTGTCACAGAGTCTGGGCCAGAAAGAAACAAGTCACTTCATTCCCACATTCCACCCCTGTGGCTCAGACTCCTTGCTTGTCATCAGGTCTGATGTTGATATAGCCTCTGGGGTCATCCATAGTGGTGACACATACATAATATTGCAGAAGGAGCAGAGGAAGAAGAGACAAGCCTATTTATCATACACTTTACTAGGCCAGTGCCCAGTATTAGAAAGATAAATCCACCCACCAATGTTGCACAGATTCATGTCAACCAGGCTCCCCTCCTATCAGTCCCAATGAATGGAGGAAGTTGGGGAGCCAACTATCATTATCCTTCATGAGTCCTTATATCAATGATTTAAGGTCCTTAATTTTCTCCTTCAATTGTTGAGATTTATCAGAGATATTTAAACAACGCATCCCCTTGAAATCCTCACATCCATGATTAAAGTGTAACAGCAAATAATCAAC
Source organism: Aquila spilogaster (assembly GCA_024606505.1). Taxonomy (NCBI): domain Eukaryota; kingdom Metazoa; phylum Chordata; class Aves; order Accipitriformes; family Accipitridae; genus Aquila; species Aquila spilogaster. The sequence goes on from JANHGO010007558.1 coordinate 30,257, forward strand.
TGCAGCATGATTCTGCAATATGGCTGTGTGGTTTTGTTCTAATTTTCGGCTTTTAGTGAGGATAGCTTGTGAAGAAACATTGATGGTTTTGGCAGATGCACAGCCCAAAGCACTGAGCTGTCTGTGGTTATGGACAGTCATTGTGGGTAAATACACTAGTGAGACTATTCTCATGCGTGACAAGAGATTAACCTTATCATTACAGTCACTCCTTAACATGAGGGCATTTTGATGCACATGGCATAGGTTATGGTCATAGATGGGAAGAGCTATGATTTCTCTTCCTAATAAAAAGCATTTTTTTCTGCTTCTTCTTTCTACTAACAATTTTCATTACTTTAGATACCTCAGTCTAGGCTCTCTCTGTATGCTCCTGTCAATTCTTCCCATGATCACAAATCTGTCCCTAAAAAGTGCAATTTCACCATTACTGGTTAACTGAGTCCTATTGCCTGCATCAAAGGCAGCCCTTAGAGCCCTCCTCTGTGTTTGTTCCTGCTCTTTGTCTGAGCTTCTTATACTGTTTCCCTTCTATGTTATATTACATCCTTTTCATTTATATGTTGCAATCTACTCAGGGACTGCTGGCATACCCTCAGTGCATGTGGGAGCGGATGAGGGCTGAGCATCAATAGATCACAACAAGAGAGCTGCTTTACTACATAAGAAACACCAACTCCATATCAGGCTGTCCTCCCACCATAGAAAAGGCAGTAGCATTAGCTGCCTCACAAGCTAGCCACAGCCATATGTTCTTCTCCAGGCTGATTCATCTGATTAACAGTTTCTCCATTTTGGGTCAATCCCAATAAGAACAATATTCCCAAAAGCAAGATCATCTTTGTTCTTCATACAGGATATTTCTGCTGACACACATCCTGTTCATTCTGAAAAAAAAAAAAAAAGGAAGAAAACACTCTTACTTACCTTGGAAGAAAATAAATGTTAGTGATGGGAAATTATCCCTTTCAGAACTATTTTATATGCCACTGTGTCTTTTGCTAGTCAGATGTATTGGTTTATGAGAGCCGTGAGGGTTACTGGGACCTTTCCCACCAGGGGTAAGTCTACTAGCACTGGCTGCCCAGATGCATATTGTATTTCCACCCAGCCTTTAGGTATGTAGTTCGGTGGGCTAGGACAAAACTCATTCAGCCGTGGGCACCCCTACTGATTATTTACTGCACTTACTGCACCTGATAGCTGATCAGTCCACCCCAAGTCTTGTGGTTTGAGAAACCTCTTTAACAAGCCATTCATCTTTTCAACTATTCCATTGGCTTGGGGATAATATGAGGTGTGGAATATCCACTGTATCCCCTCCTGCTTAGCCCATTCCTGTACCAATTGGACAGTGAAGTATGTCCCATTACCAGATTGTACAGTGTTTGGCATAGGGAAGTAGTTAAACCATTCCTTCAACCCCTTCACAGGATTTTCTGCTTCCACTTGGACAAGTCCAGAAACTATTTCTACTCCAACAAGGATACACTGTTTCCTGGCAGACTTCCTAAATGGCCATACATAGTCCACCTGTCAGGTCTCCCACAATCCCTTATCTTCCCTAATATGAAGAGCCACCCTTTCAGAGGATGCTATCCAAGTTGAGCATGACAGTTCTCACATGCAAAAGTCACCATACAACAGTGGTCCCTGGTAACAGGGCATTCTCAATTCAGGGCTTCCTTATGTAGATCCAATGCACTGGAATGCTCACTTTTTACATACAGCTCCTAAATGTTCCCTTTTTACACTCCAGTAAATTTTCATGGTTTGGGAAAGGGAGAAGGGTGTATTAGTGGATTAATCAAAAGGGGTCCTAGTTAATTCACGCACCTCATTGTTTCACCTGTGTGACAGATCAGGCCCTGTCCAGTGTGCCACCACTCAGCCTACCTCAAATTCCTTAACCTTTGTTATTTCCACAATATCCCTCCACTTCTTTTTCTGCCACACTGGGACTCAGTTCACCTCCCAAGCACTTCGCTCTCAGAAAGGGAGCCACTCAGTGCATGCCTTGAAGGCTGTGTAGGAATCAGTATATACATGTACCAGTTTGGGACCGTCCTGTTCTCTCCTAAGTATCTCCCAAAATTCAACTAACTCTCCAGCCTTGTTAGTGAAGGGAACCACTTCATCTCTGTTTTCTATTTGCACTGCTACTGCTTGGTATTCCCACACTTTCTCTTCATGCCTGGTGGAGGTGTCTGTAAGCCAGACATTTCTCATTCTCTCCTGAAATGGAGGTGCTCCCTTTATCAGAAGTGTTGATTCACATTAAAGATTGCATATTAACAATCTCCTGTATGGGGAGGGTCATAGGTGGCCCTTCCGTAACATTAAAGAGGTGACAATAATGATTCAGTTAAGCATACCACTTCCTTACTGTTTCACAGTGAGCTACTCCAATGGATGGAGGTGTCCCTGCCAGCACTGGCCTTAAGACTTGAAGGACCCACATAGAATAACTGACCACTGGGAGATGGTTTCCCCTGCCACCTGGAATGCTAAAGTTACCACAAAGAGTCCCTTTTCCCAGGCAGAGTATAATCTTTCAGAATCCTTAAAGCTGCATGAGGAAAACCCATTTGGTCTAGACAGGCTGTTTGGGCCACATTGATGTATTGAGAGTCCATATGAAACAAATCCCAAGTCAATGCACAATGGGTTGGTGGGCTTTATCGGTCCTAGGGCCTGTTGAGTATTCACCTCTAAAATGAATAGTTTCAAGGTGTCGCCTTGTACAGGGGACTAATCCCATGCAGCCCATTTTTGGGTTAGGTCACACAGAGGTTGAGCAATGATGGAGAAATCAGGGGTATACTTTTTCCAAAAGACTAACTGGCCCAAGGCAAGTTGAAGTTCCTTCTTATTTTGGGGCATACCTATCTGTTCTAGAGTCACCATGATGTTCCAGTGAATACATGCAAGTCCATCTCTTAACCAATCAGAAAAAGAGTGAGAATTCATAATGTTACAATTTAGTATAACGTCACAGTATCTGAGCCAGAAAGAACCATGTCACTTCATTTCCCAGAGATATTTACTACATTGTCAGCTATGTCACCTATAATAGCACCACTGTTAAAATTAAACGTATATTGTTCCCATACATTGTAAATTAGGCCCTGTTTGAGTATTTCTTTAATCATATACCAAGATAAGTTGTAAATGCTCCTCCTATTTTAGATATAAAACAATGTTTGACTTATTTTGGCCTGTAATTATGCATGGAAATACTCTTTAATAGCAATTATTTTGATAGAATGCGTATTACTTAGCATCCATGGAATCCAAACCAGATTCTCAATATTGAAGGTGTCGGTCCAGTTTCCTACAGTGAAACAAACGTAGAGGACCCCTACTGATAAAGAGTAGGTAACAAAATTTAAAAGCCCCATATCTGGTATCAGATAGCAGAATCTGAATCAAAGCATTTTTTTTTCTCTGACAAATGAAGTTAAATTTCATATATTGCAATACTGGACACACTGAAACCAAATTAATCCCTATGCTTCCCACATTGTCCTGACCACATAAGCATGTGTTCACTTCTGAGACCACACAAACATGAGATGCACTGATCCTTAAGCATATCATATAGTTCATGCTGCCCAGCTTTGCTTTTGCTGCTTGAAACAAGGCAAGATGATGACTCCAAGTTATAGCAGAAAGCTCCAGCAGAAACATATGAAACAAAATAATCAGTCATTAGTAAACTTTCACTGAAGAGTTTGGTCACTGTTAATATGAGCTTTTAAACTGTATCTTTGTGAAAGTAGTAGTCACCACTGTGATTACGGTAATGGAAGAGTTCGTTGAGTTGAAGATGAAGGGTAACTATGAGAAGTCCTCAGCCATAATGAGTTATTCCAGCATTTATCATAAGAGTGATAGTTAGATTACATTTTGTGGGCATTAGTGAAGCTCTCATAAGTATTTTCCAGACATTTGACTGCAATTTAACATCAAAGGCCCTATTCCCTAAGAAAAAACATTTATTGTTTTGTAAGCCCTATTGCTATTATATCATTTAATATTCATTTTAATAATGTTAATCATGTGGTATTGATTTAAATATTGTACATTATCATTGGGATTTCATATTAATTCAGCAATAGAGTAGCATAGAAATGTAAGAAAAAAGCATTAGCATTTTAATTTAAAGTCCATCTGAAGTATTTTCTGTTGGCAAAATTTTGCTATCCTCATGGTCAAGAAGTCAATCCAGATTTTGCTTAAGATTGCAGATTGTACACAATTGTGACGATGCTTTTATTTTAACAGCAAAAAATATTTCTGGAGTATTTAGGAGACCTAAAGTTCAACAAAACTCTTTGCAGCCGTAAAAACCTTTACTTTCTTACCTAAATTTAGCAAAATGTTTGTCTTCCATTTCAGTAGCTACAGAAAAGATTCTGCCACCTGCGTAAATATTGTATTGGTACTGTTACACACCAAAAGGAGAGGAGAGACTGTCTAAGTTAAAGTTTTTCTGTAGTAGAATTTTCTTTTTCTTTCATGCCATCTTATAGCTGACCAAAAAGGAGAGCCAGAAAAGAAAAAACACATCCTATCTTTCCACTTGCTTTACACCTGTGTATAGTTCATCATACCAACCTGTCATATATTAACAAACTACATAATCCTTTCTCTGAGCCTAGAAAGCTCTCACTCATACTAGTGAAAACTGGAATTCGAACATGGAACATGTGGAACTCTGAACAGTGCTCTCAATCTGTTTTGATGGCTTATGATTCCTTTTCACCAAGCGTAATGCACTCACTGAAATCTAAGATACAGCTCTACCTGAACATCAGCTCATATATAACATTCAAGAGAATTTTCCTGTTCATACCAACCTGCCAAAGATTATTCTCCTTTAGACTTGAATGCCTTTCTTATGAAGGAAACATGTCACTTAGACACTACTTTTCAATTTTAGGAATGTTTTTTAAAAAAGGAAGGATTATTTTGCTGAATTGTGGCCACAAATTCAGAAAGCAGAACACAATTTTAGGTCACTTTTCTCTCATTCATTATGACTGAGTGATGGTCCTACATTACTATCTTTTCTGAGAAGGAAAAATGAACTATTGTTTTCAAGTTATTTGATCAGAAGAGAGGAAGGAAGGAGTGCAGTTTTAGACCTGTTAACTTAGCCTCATAACTGGCAGCAATGCACAAGATGATTAGAAGCTCAGTGTGCTGAAGGACAGACATACCCCAGATTCATGTTTGTTAAACCAGTTCAAATGTTATAATCAGAAAGCGTACCACTAGTTCTTATGCATTCATTGTTTAACCAAGGCACCTGTGTTCTCTTCCTAGAACAGAGGAAAAGAGGAAAGCTGGAAGACATGGGGTAGAATAGAAGAATGAAAATGAATGAAATATAAAGAAGCAAATTCCACTTCATTGTATGTGAGAAGGACAAATTTCTGTTCAGAATGCTTCCAAAGCTGATTATAAAAGCATTTTTATTAGAACTGATCAAGTCCAGACCAGAGGCTCTTTCTCTCCTGGGACAAAGTGCTTAATCCAAGAGAGCACAAGCAAAAATTCTGAGCAGGGGAAGAAATCACACATCTGTAGGACACTGCCTGTGCTCAAGATTCCTTCCTCTTCTTGGGTAGAGGAAATGACAATCTCTCATAAGTCAAATCCACAGTATACACAGATTAAAAGAAATCTCTATATGCACTGTGTCATACAGTAAAAAAAAAAGGCAGGTAGATAAAATTTCAGGCATGCTTTAGACTTCTGAGACTGCTGTTATGCCAAAATTATTGAGAAATCCTGTTGCTCAAGTACACATGGCAAGCCATTGGTTTGCTGTAGCAGCATGCTATGAATTTCAGCACTATGCTGAACTAGTTCTGAGTCTTCTGCATTTCTCTTTGGAGACTTGTCTGAAGTAATCTTTGTCAGAGGACATTAGATCATTTTCAACAACGTTCTTCAGGGGTTACACTTCAGATTTAAGAAATCCTTGTAATCTTTACACACCAAGTAAGGACCTAACAGACACTAGTTTTCCGCTAGATGTCTAGGGCTTCTTTCACCAATCTCAATATATGCAATGCCTTCTACTTTGAGAATAATACAATTCAGCAGGCTGATGGATTCAGCATTTTCTTCATTGTCCCAGTCAATTACTAGCAGGTAAGACTGGCTTCCTTGAGCTCTACTGCTTGATAAGTAGTTTAGCATAAAAGATCTTGTACAGCAGTTGTTACTGATGAATTTCCAGCCAAACTGTGTCTGTTCCTGTCTTATGTTCTCTAAAGATTTCAGTCATAGTGTGGTCTAGACTGTGGAAACAGTTCCACATGGCAGCTGAGAACAGAGCAGCATATACAGTTGTTGTTGACAACATCTGGAAGCTCAGATTAACATTACCAGAAGATGAAACAATCAAAATGTATTAATTGTTAGGCTTACGGCACAATAACATCACACTGGTCTTCCCAGAGCTACTGAACCTGTCCCTCAACCTTTGTTGGTAGCAGCTGAGTGATGTTAAAAGGAGCCATGGATGTGCCAGGAATATAGTCCAGGAAGTTTGCTCACTTCACCCTCTGCTAACATTATGGACTTCAGTGGAGAGATGACCAGTAGCACAATTAAGTTTTGATCAGGCTTGTATCACAGCAAGCATGCCACAGCTTGGAACTGCAGTATTGCCACTGAAATCCAGGAATTAAATCTGCCAATCTGAGTGACAGGTTAGAAAGCTGACATTACCTTATTGCAGCACTGGGTGAATGGGGAATTGTTCCTCCTAGCATGCACACCCTGGAGCTAAAGCACACACAGATTATTCAAACATGTTGAATGTATATATTCATACAATTTCCATGAAGTGCCTACCTATTTCAAGAACTGCTATTCAAATAAAAACCTAGTATTACGCATGAGATGTGTTAATATGGTGTTCTTGCAAGGGGTCTTTGGTGGTTATAGAGTTCCACTAGGAGGTGCTTACCACCAAAAAAGTCATGTGCTACATAGGTCAGGTCTCACATTTGGTCATGAAATTATTTGCAAAATATCAGCTGCTAAGTTTCTGATTATCTCACTGACTTTTTTTTATGGTGTCCATATTGTTAGTCCTAGCAAGGTACAGTGTACCTCCCCCCTACTTGTAGAATGTTGAGACTTTACTTTTAGGGTCCAGATCTCCTGCTTATCAAAAAAAAAAAACAATTTTCCCTAGATTGAATGCAATTTGCTGAAGACACTGAATTAATTATTGAAGGCTCTGAATTAATTGCCAGGTATCACTTGTCAGTGAGCCTTGACTTCTAAACCAAGTGTGCAGTAGCACTGGAGAGGCCTAACTGGAGAAGCTTTGTCAAAGAGAACTCCCCTGAATTTGACAAGAAAGAAGCATATGGGCAGGACCAGTGCTTAGGATTTTAAAGCAAAGCCCAGGTACTTTTATTGCACCTGTATACAGTACACGCACTGTATCTCAACAGTTTTACTTACTGAAAAATGAGGTTTGAATCAGTATATTGACTATGGCCAAACTTGTCCGAAAGTTTCAATCAAAAGCAACTGTTTGTGTAGATAGACTAACTCAAGTGGGGAAGAGATTTTTACTCTCTTTAAGAGAATATTGATGCACCCACTTGGGATATGAAACTCCTTGGTTCAGTACTGCCTAGATAGATTTTACCCTTCTGATGCACATCTGAGAACATCATCACATTAAGGTTGTAGAGTGATGGCAGAAGATTACTTAGTCTGAACGGTTGCCATTTTCAAATGGAAATTAATGTGAAGTAACTGCCCAGGCCAACAGAGATGAGAAACAGTAACTGTAGGTTAGTGCCTTTACTCTTGTGGTCAAGATGCTCACATGGAAAATGAAATATCTTTGTTTCTGTCCCTGTGCTAGTGATCACTTAAGTACTTTTTAAAAAAATCATGGTAACTTCAACCTAGACACTGAAAAGCTGTGCAACTCCAGCAAATTGTGTGGAGGGCAGGGCATTTTACTAGCAGCTGGGATTAGAAATTTCTTGGTGGGAGAAGGCAGTAGATCCAAGTCTTTGATGTTCTGTACAAGCATCTTAAGTACTGGCTTAGGTAGAAAGAGTGTAATTCCTTCATTATTTTTCAGTGTTACTTAAGGAAAAAAAAAGCTTTGTTTCCAATACTTTGCTTTCATTAGAATTGGTTACAACAAAGATGTCTTGACTCATAATGGTTTTTTTAATCTTAGAGTAACAAAAGAAAAAAAATTAGATTTAAGTTTAAATGCTTTGTCTAGACTACGAGCTGAAAAATTTTGCATGAACAACATTAACAAAGGATAAAAAATAAGTAGGATTCATTAAGGCTGAATATCAGATAGAAAAAAAAAGGAAGTTTAAAATGTTTGGGAGGACAGCATCAGAATCCAAAAGATCTTAAAGAATTGAGAAACTGGTCCAAAGTAAACAAAACTAAGATCACAAACATGAAGCTGTAACAACAGAAAAATATCATTGTGTGGTGTACACAGGAGTCTTTCTAGGGGAAGACACCCCTCCAGCCAAAATCTCAGCAAGTGCATCATTTGTGTCACCTTTAGCATCAATGTTCAAGGAAGGTATAGCCTTACTGGAAAGAAAATCAACAGAGAAGTAACCAGAGATGGAGAGTCCTGAAAGGCTTTATGGTTTTAGTCCAAAAGACTGGAACCACAAAGGCAAAGTGAATCAGTTTATAAAAGACTAATCAATTGTACTCTCCTCCCAATAGTCAAAGAACAAATATTGATTTCCATTTACTTTTCATCATGATTATAATTTATATATAGGTTAACAAAAAAAGTGATGGAGGAGGGAAGGAATGTTTTATTTTCTTCCTAATAAGGTGAGGCCATGTAAGGAGCTGTAGAAGCTCTCCCACTCCCCCTTGGGGAATGATTTCTCAGGATATCTAGACTCCTGTTAAAAAGAAATGAAAATAAACTGAAGGAATTTGTTTAGGCACACTCACAAATGTAAATATTCACTGGGTATTTCAAATCTTTGTGTAGCATCATACAATGAAATGAAGGCTAACTGCAAACCAACCACCACTGGAATTTCATCAACCAAGATGATATCACAGGCAAATACCAAGTCACTTTTTTTCTCATGCTTAGAATCTACCTGCAATGTTGTGTAAGGGCTACTACTGCCCTTATGGTATGGTATGAAATATACGTAGTCACTATGAAACTTACACTGAGAACAGAAGCTGTCTTCTAATCATAGCATACACAGTGAGGGCACCTGATTACCGCTAGTAGACCAGGTGAGGTATGGTAGAGTAAGAATGAAGCAAACCGCTTAGACCCTCCCAAATCCAAGGGATATATTTTTTTCCTTTTTGTTATTACCAAATTGTTGCTTCTGATTCTTATTAATATCCTTTATGCATTCGTTACCACCTCTTTATGTCTTCAGAAAGGGGTAAAAGGGTTGTAACATAATTAAGAAGAACTAAAGTGTGCAATTGGACTTGGAATTGGGAAAAAGGAAAGAATCTCATGGTTTATATCCTCCACAGAGGCCAAGTGACGAAACCAATGGATTTAATACTGGAGTTAAGGTGAGGAAAGGGTGATGAACAGTCCTTGAATATTATCTACTCTCCCATTTGTGGGGAAGAATTACTAGAGCTGTAATACAGCTGGGACATAAGAGTCCCCAGAAACTCTTCCATAAAGTTTGTCATGGGACAGCAGGTGTTATTCTAATTCAGCAACTAGTTCCATAGTTCCACAGATATGGTTTTGGTCTTCTTGCTTTGGAAGATATCAAACAAAGGGCAGAAATGTGCATTTCCAAAACTCATGTCTCAGGAGCTGGATATCTTACAGTCCCAGCACCGCCCAGAGCAGCTTTAGGAGATGATGCCATCTATGACAGACCACACGCACTGCACAACACTTGCAATGCTATGTCACTTAGGGGGTTATGGACAGGGTCCTGCTCCGTTCCCAGTCATATGTGCTGCATAAGGCTATGCTGTTGCTTTAAGGCAGATGTGTCCAGCCTGTAAGCCACATTTGGCCCTGGAAAGCTAGTAATGCTGCTCCAAAGGATGGGCAATTTTTAATATTATATGGTTTTTAGCAATATTTTTCATGAGTTGATAGTGTGGAGCTCAAGCTCAGACTGTGCAGGCAACAATGGAACACGTGAAAGGGAGAGCACAGGGTGGTGCTAACTCTGCCTCTTGCACTCACCACACACACTCAGTTGAATTGAAACCTGCATGTATTACATGTTACGTGCACTTGTGCCACATGGTGAGTAAAAAGCAGTGACTAGCAATAATATCTTAACCTACCTGTGTGTCTGTGAAGGCACGCATTTTTGTTATCAGGCAGATATGTATGCTTTCTTATTTAATTATTAAACTTGGCCTTCTGTTATTTTGGAAAAATATTTAATAAGTTAACAAGATCAATGCAGAAAAAAAATATCCAGAATACTCATGCACATCTTGTTTTCAGCTGTTACTAGCACACCAACATTTTGGTTGTTGCTGAGTGATGAGAGTGTGCCCCTTAATGGGGAAGAGCTGCCATCATTATGGCATATGGGCAGAGCCAAGACAGCAACACTGAAAAGAGTTATTCCATACCACGTGACATTATGCTGAGGGCTACAGATCTTTGGGGAGTTGTCTGGGGACTGTCACTGCTTGGGGATCAGCTAGGCATTAGTCAGATGTTGTATTGTTAGCTGGGTATCAGCTGACACACAGGTGTATTTTCAGCAGAGTATCAGTCTGCAGGTAACAAGTAGTTGCACTGTGGATACGTATCTATATAGGTCACTCTAAAATAGTGACTCCTATTTATTTATATAGAAACTACAACAGGTACAAAGAGCACAATAACACTATTGATAGACCAAATTCTCAGACACAAAACACTGTTTTTCAAAATAGCCATTATCATTAGCTATACATTAAAGATCATCTAGTTCTAATCCCTACACTGCGGATAGGGTAGCCATGCACTAGATCAGACTACCCAGGGCTCTATCCAACCTGGATAAAAGCTTCCAGGGATGATGTGTCTACAACTTCTCCAGGCAACCTATTCCAGTGCCCCACCACTCTCTGAGAAAAGGATTTTCACATTGTAATGCTGTAATGGAATGTACAGCAATAATAGCAGAGCAGCAAAGCCTCTGGCTATGAGTAAATAAGAACAAGCCCAAATACAGCAGCCACAGACATAGAAATAAAAGAAAGGAGCTACTTACCTTTAGATGGCTTTAGGTTGGCAGGGATTTCCAGCAAAATATACCCTTACCTCCACTGGCAACCCTTAAATGAGGTCTGGGTAGGGGTGGAGCCAGGGTCTGGTTACTTAGGTACATGGCATGCACCTGAGCTCTCCTGGGTTGGCCCTTGTCTGGATCTTTCTTTTCTTTCTTTGGTTCACAGCTTGCTTTCTGATAAGCAGATAAGACTCCATGATAAGACTGACTTATCTAGGAGACGAGTGGTGGGCATTGCTGTGTGTGGACAGTTTTACATTTGAAAGCATTTCTCTTGAGCTGTTTGCCTTCAGAAGGGAGTGCTCAGGAGTGCTTACTAGTGGAAGATATGGCCTGTGATCAGATAACTACAGCTTGGTACAGGAAACTGGGGCTGATACCATTGTATCCTGTGAAGGCAAGATACAATTTGGCATCTCCCTGCTCCCTCTTATCTGCTGGCAAGGCCTGGAAGATGGGGACAAAGAAGTTCCTGCTGAGGTTCACAAACCAGAAGCTGCCACTCCAAAGAGAGCTGATTTGGACACTTTGGACTTATAAATAAGTTTGTACTGTTGTTGAGAAGTCGTTGTCAACTGAACAACACAACCTCTGATGACCCATCACTACTGAAGATCAGTATCCGAACTGTGAGCTACGTTGGAACTCCAGTGGTGACTATTTCTCTCTTACTTCCTATAAATGACTCCTTGCTTTTACTTCCTATCTCTTTTCTATCGCCTGTCTTCCCTTCCCCATCTCCCTAGGCAACTAGGTTTTGTAATAAACTGGTCAGACTAACATTTGACCCGTTGTGTCTTAATCTTGCTGTCAGGTACACACATATCAAAAGGACCTCCTCTAGATTAGAGATGGCCCTGCCTTCCCACCAGGTGCTCAATTATTGTTTCAGGCCATGACTGAGCATTTCCACTACATCCTATCCCTTCACAGTGTGAACCAATGATTAAGCAGGTTGAAGGTAAGCCCTTTCCACTATGGTACCGTGATGCTTTGTACACTTTGCCTGCCGTGGTGTAGATTGACAAAATATAAGACAATTGACAGCTAGTTCTTGGTTGAGGTTCATGTTCCTTTATGGGCCAGTACTCAGTGGTTCTCCTGGAGGCACATAGTTGCTTGGACCAGGGAAAGTTCGGCTTGCATTCTATCAGTCCCATATAGTCTACCACCAGCTGTCACGCTGATCTTACAGTGCCACTGGAACATCTTGATGTCATGTTGCTCCTCCCAGTGATCCTGTGGACTCAAAGAGACTCATGGGGAATAGCATAGATGTTTCAGAGGTACCAGAAGGGGTAGGTCCGCCCACCACAGCAAGATACAGGCTGTGTTCCTGTCCTGAGTCAATACTTCAGCTTGCACTGGGGCATGTCCCAGATGTCTGTACCATACCCTTTGGCCCAATATCTGAGGGTGCATAACTATATAGGGTACCAAAGGGGGGAATTCGGATTTGCTATAAGGACATGATTAAGGTCTCCTTAGCAATGAAAACCAGAGTGTTGACCATGATGTCTGCAGGCCATGTACCTATTACCAGAGGGTCTACTGATCCCTCAAACACCAATAATCTTCCCCAAGGTGCAAGTAGGCCACACCACTTTGGTCCAACTTGCACCTTCCAAGGCCATTATATCTTATGGGTACTGGGTTCTAGCTTCTCAGGGGCAGGGAGCAGAAGATTATTTTCATTGCCAGTTTGGGGTCTTAGCTGATTATAGGTGCCCATAATTTGGATCCAAAGTGGGGGAGGCTCATGTTGTCTGTAGCATCTTCTAGGCACTGGGTCTACCATCTCTAGGCCTTTAATTCAGGTCCAGCAGGATTTCGTAGAGTCTGCAGGGACTGAGAGTCTGTCTTCAGGGTAGCCTTAGGAATACTGTTATAGCATTCAATAAGGCCTGCCCCCATTGGATTATATGGCAGATGGAATCACCAATCAATGTTGTTTTCTTCTGCCCAGTGTCATATCATTGCACCAGTAAAATGAGTCCCTAGGTTGCTCTCAATGACTTGCTGTGTCCCACTGGCAGCCATCAACTTTGTGAGCATCTTGATGGTATATGCCTGATTTGCTCTTGGCAGTGGATAGACCTGAATTAGTCCACTTGCTGTGTCAATGCAGGTCAGGGCTTATCTTGCCCTGGTCTTGGTCTCATCTTGGAGCGTGCATCACAGTCTCAGCATGCCTGGACGATATTGGACAGGGCATGGGTCCATAGGTCCCCTTGCCCCATTCATCACGGAACCGGGCCGAACCAGCCTGTAAACTGTTGACACAGAGTATGGAATTTATCGTAGATACAGGAGCAGCCTTTTCAGTTTTGAATAAAATTTTAATACCCAGGGATGGTGTTTTTGTAACTGTTAGGGGAGCTACTGGCCAAAGTAAAAAGGCATACTTCCTCAAGCCCTTGAAATTCAAACTAGGAAAGCAAGGAGGGATACATAAATTTCTGTATATGCCCAATTCACCAAAACCTCTGTTGGGGCGAGATTTATTGGTACAACTAAGAGCTGAGATAAAATTTGAATCAGGAATGACAGAATTCAGGGTGAAGGAAGACCAATTGATTGAAATACTCAGCCTGGCACTGATCACCACTCCTACCAAAACGGAGGTCCCTGAAGAAATTCAGAACCAGGCTTACTCAGGTGTATGGGCAGCAGAAGCTCCAGACTGGGCAAAGACCACCCTCCCAATTCTAGTTAAAACAAAAGAGGGGACCCAACCGGTGCAGGTTAAACAGTATCCCCTACTGAGGATAAGAGGGAAATCTAACCTGTAATTGACTGTTTTATGAAATTTGGGTTATTAGTAGAGTGCAAGCCAAGATATAACACACCTATCCTGCCAGTTAAGAAGCTGGGTGGGAACTACCACATAGTACAGGATTTAAGCACTATCACCGAAATAGTGGAGGATTTTTACCCATTGGTAGTAAATCCGTACACCTTGCTCACTAAATTGTCAAGTGAATTGGCTTGGTTTACTGTGCTGGACTTAAAGGATGCCTTCTCTTGCCTACTCTTGAGCCCTGAAAGTCAGCTGTTATTTGCATTTGAATGGGAAAATCCCAATTCAGGGAGAAAGATACAATTTACCTGGACTGTACTTCCCCAAGGGTTCAAAAACAGTCCCACTCTTTTTGGAAATCAACTCTCCAAAGATTTGAAACAATGGGAACACCCACCGGGGAAGGGGATCTTACTACAGTACGTAGATGATCTTTTAGTAGCCACTGAGACAAAGGAACTGTGTGTAACATGGACAATTAGTTTGTTGAATTTCCTCAGACTTAATGGTCATGAAGTTTCCCCACGGAAGGCCCAGGTGACTCAGCAACAAGTAGTCTATTTAGGATATAAATCACTGCTGGACTATGAACCTTAGGAACAGTGATGAAGGAAGCTATCTGCCAGACCCTCGACCCACGAATGGCTAAGGAGCCCTGTACGATCCTGGGAATGACAGGGTGGTGTCATCTGTGGATATACAACTACAGACTATTGGTAAAGCTGCTCTATACACTTTTGAAATCCTGTTCAAAGAACCTCACCTGGAACAGGAAGGCCAGGAGAGCCTTTCGACTATTAAAACAGGAACTCATGAGGGCTGGGGATGCAGAAATGTTGGGGGTTTTCCCGGTTCTTGTGGCTCCGGATCAAGAACCTGGGGCAGGGCGACTTTGTTGCTTGCACAAGGACACGGATGTGCAGACATTGAAGGAATGTGTTGCATGAACTTATCAGACCACTCCATGTCCATTCATCGGAGCGTCCAGCAGCTACAGGAAGGTGTGCAAAAGCTGAAAATGGTGCACAAGGGGGGGTGGTTTGAGGGGTGGTTTGGAGGACTGATTCCTTGGAATGTAATGATATGTATGCGCTATGCCTTTAAATATGTAGTCACTTCTCTCTTCAGTGTGCGAGTTAGGCAGGAGATATCTCCCTTGCACCCAGCGCCATAATAAACATCCACACATCAATTTTGTCAAGCCTGGCAGGAGGCATTCTGCCCGGCTGCAGAATTGGCTGAGAGTGGGGACCCCTTTGGCACACCCCAAGATTTCTCAGAAATCACCTCCCCTCACCCAATCACTGCGGGGGCAGACAAGAACTATCAGCGGACCAGGTATGTTAAGTTGGAGCGGAACCTGTAAGTCATGAAGAGATGTCCTACCATGAGGTGTTAAAGGGCAGTACTGCCCCAAAACAAATGGCAAAAAAGGTTAAGGGAAACAGTTAGTTTGAGATCTTAGAGCTTGTGATCTGTGCCAGCCAAGGCAGATGTGTGCCAGCACTAGAACAACCCCTGCACAGCCCCCCTGCTGCACCTTGTAAGCAGCACTCTTGGGGTGTGAGAGAGAGAGAGAGCGAGCTGGGGCTGGAGACTCCTGCTGTGACAGTGTGTTACTTGCGAACAAGGAAGGGGAGGGGACAGGACAGTGGAGGAAAGGGTAGCCAAAGCATGCTATGTTCTTAATTTTTTAAATCGCTAGACAGAGGATGGTCCTCCAATTCACAGACATTTTACTTGTAATACTTCTAATTCGGTTAATGAAAGGGCTCATGTTATGGTGAAGAATTTAAGCACTTACCAGTGGGAAGGACCCTACCCCCAAATAACTTGGAGTTGTCAGAAACGTCTGAGATAATTTTAAGGAGACAGGATCTCTGGTGAAGAAATGTTTAATTTGTGATTGCAGTGACGGGCGTCCTGCTACTGGAGTGCGTCTATGGGAACACCATTACAGCTTTTATACTTTTTCCACAAACTTACCCCCTGCCCTTTTTTCCCATTGGCTGGGTATTCCAGGTTCACAATCTTACCAGATTTACATTTGTTAATTACATTCTGACACTTGTTAATTTGTATTCTACCTTGTGCCAGCAAAGGTTTACATTTGTAAATTACATTCTGATTCTTACTCTATCTTGCCGCCAGCCAGTCACCATCCTGTTCTTTCCAAGGTGTCTCAGAACTCTTCTTATCCTATTTACATGCTGATTCTCTCCAAGGCCTCTTCCCTTCTGTCCAAGGGACATTTCTTTTGTTAAACAAAGAGCACTGGGGGGTGTCAGGTCTTCCTGATGCCTCTGCAGACAGGCAAGTTCCAACTTGCCCTTCACTTCCTTGGGCATGTCATGCAACAAAATATTACATATATATTCATACTGGCTAAACATAAATTGTTACTAGCTATATCTGTACATTGCTAATCAATTTACAATCTTTATTTCTAATCTCTGTGATGCTAGATGGCCACAGATACCATGAACTAAATTCTTATCTTTCTTCTGCAGGAATAACATTATATTCCCACAGACATTGCTTATTGAAAGTGATCTAAAAACATAGAGAACTAAGAGGTCCGTTTTCAGGTCTTCCAGCTACATTTCCAGTAGTGGAGGAAGACTCAATTTCTCTAAGGGGCTTTGTGATTCAAAGCCTTTTCCCAGTGGAAGAAGACAGACAAATTTCCAGGATGGACAGATATACTAATGGCATGAGGTCATCCCAAATGTAACTGTTGCAGATACCAAACACTCTTCCTCCAGCAGCAGAAAAAGCTAATGCCAGTACCACAGCATTATCAGAATGACTGATCTTCTGAGTCATTTTGCAATGAAATGAAAATCTTGATCTTCAACCCAGCTACCCTCTCACAGCCCCAAATGCAAAAGTCAACAGGAGCCACTTGGACATCAGTGCTCTCTCTCTTGTATCACATCAAGCTATTGCTCAATTTGAAAAAAAAAAAAAAATATCTGTATAAGTTGTATGAAAATATTAGTAAAAAAAAACCCAACAACATTAAAGTTAAAAAGCAATTAAAACTTCTTTTCTTCTGAATCATGAAAACTGCTTTACTATAGTGAGAGCATCTCACTGCATGACTTGGGCAGATATGAAGCAAAGGGTAAGAGGCTTGCATAAATGTAAACTTAAGAACAAGAATACGGAGGTCGTACCTCTCTTTGGTGTGCATGTTTGGTGGAGCAATCCCCGTGCACCCAGCACTGTAATAAAGGGAATACCTGCTTGACATAACTTATTGGAGTGTCAAGTTATTTTGTTGGATTTCTCGGCATCACTTCTGTGACTAGATTGTACAGTAAGAGATGTTATTTTTCTATAGGACAGAAAATCATTATTTTTCTTCTGTAATCTGCACTTCTCAAGAAGCTCTGTTAATCCCTACCTTTCCCCTGAGAAATGTTTTTGCTTTATCTCTTTGGTTTGAACTGCTTCTGCTTGGATGTTAAGGGAGCTGAAAGAAATGTTTTAAAAGACCTAAAATTATTTAAGCAAAGAAGGTGGAAGAATCAAGTTAGTTGACAACAGTCCTTCCATATATGTTTAAAGATATGGGGAAAATGGATCCAGGAGGAACCTCAGAACTCCTCCAGTGCTTGCCAGTGTTTACCAGCATTCCTTTGCCTTGCTATGTGAATCAAAGATGAAGGTCCTGTGGATAACGTGATCTGAGGTGAAAACACTTCTTGCAAGAAGAAAAATCTTCAGCTGGTACCAACAAGACATATTTAGTTTTGAAGTAAAACAGGAGAAAATAAATTGTGTTGCCTGTATATGAAAACTAAATCCAGGTCCCGTTTAGATAACTAGAAAGGTAATTTTAAGAAGCTCCTGGTAAAGTCAGATTTCTTCTTCTCAGCAGTATCCTGAGTTTGCTCATATCAGCTGAATTAAGAGAAAACCCTTTACTCATCCAGCACAATTTTAAGCACAGTTAATGAATACTTCATGCAAAATATTTTGGCCTCTTATCCCATCTAAATGCAAGGTTTTAAAATACTAAATAATTCTGAAGTAATTCTACATGGGTCTTTTATTTCCAGTTAGTGCAGAAATTATGCAGAAATTCAATTGATTACTGCCTCATTCTAATACAGAGGCTCAGATTATGCAAAGAGAGAAACGTTTACTAGGTAATGAGACTCAAACACTATAAGATTAGTATCATCTCCTTACACTTCCTATGGAAAGAAAAAAGTCACATAAACATACATTTTAATTATTTTCATTCCACATGCTTGAGAATACTAAAAATGGTCAATTCATTTTCACATAATGTTAAATGGATTCCCTGAGTAGATTTTGATCCAGTGGGTTCATTTCTGTCTTTGATCTATAATCCCTAAGTTTGATGGGAGCACCTTTAACAAAAAGGAAGCCTGAAAATCTTAATACTATTGTGAGTTTTTTAATCCATTTTTTTTCTTTTTTTCTAATACTATCTTTGGAATTTTTATTTTTTTTATCCTTAACTTTAGAAAGTTAAGGAAAGTTGCATTGCTGACATTGACTAAGATTCTTAATAGCCAAGTCAAAAAAAAAAAAGCCGGAAAGAAAATCAGTCACAGCTCAAGAATGAGACACTGTACTTTTTGCTCAGTCCCCTGTCCAGACAACCTTTACTTCAGGAGTCTTAGCCATATGCCCTTATTAATTCCAGTTCTGCTGCCATGAGCAGTGAGGCACTAGCACAAGCCTCTTGGTTCATCTCTGCTTGTGCATTCACAAGGTTTTCCCAGTTCTGTAGTTTCCTCACTTGTCTTCTTACAGAAATATACTAGTACTTTGCAACCTGCTCTGGGAAACAATGTCTTCCCCAGTGCTGTGGAATATACTCTGTCATTTATTTTGACAGCAACTCCAACTTGTTTTTATTTGCATTTCAGCAAGTCACAGAATCATAGAATCATTAAGGTTGGAAAAGACCTCCAAGATCATCCAGTCCAACCATCCACCTATCACCAATATTTCCCCACTAAACATGTCCCTCAGTACAACATTTAAACATTTCTTGAACACCTCCAGAACAGTGACTCCACCACCTTTCTGGGGGCCTGCTCTAGCACCTAACCACTCTTTCAGAGAATAAATTCTTCTTAATGTCCAACCTGAATCTCCCCTAGCACAACTTGAGGCCATTCCCTCTAATTCTATCGCTAGTTACATGAGAGAAGAGGCCAACCCCCACCTTGCCACAACCTCTCTTCAGGTGATAAGGTCTCCTTTGAGCCTCTGCTTCTTCAGACTAAACAATCCCCATTCCCTCAGCTGTTCCTCACAATATGTGCTCCAGACCCCTCACCAGTTTCATTGCCCTTCTCTGAACAAGCTCCAGAGCCTCAATGTCTTTCTTGTACTGAGGGGCTCAAAACTGAACACAGCACTCAAGGTGCAGCCTCACCAGAGTTGAGTACAGAAGGATGATCGCTTCCCTGCTCCTGCTGGCAACAAAATTCCTTGGGCTTCTTGGCTAGCTAGACACACTGCTGGCTCATGTTCAGCCAAGTGTCAACCAATACCCACTCCTGGGGAACACCACTCATGACTGGTCACCACCAGCTGGATTTAACTCTGTTCACCACCAAGTCTTTTTTGTGCTTTCTGTTCTGCTTGGGTTTTGAATCTCAATAACTGCTGAACTTCTAATCATGTTCTATTAGGGAGAAATTAAGGTTAGAAGACCTCAGTTTTCTTTCTTGTCAGATTCAGAAGCTGAGTGCTGAACTTCCCATTAAAATCAATTGGAACTCCTCTGAAATTTAACAAGATTTGTATAGCAACAAGGGTGAGATAAGGGCATGCATACAACCAGTCAGCATGGATCAGTTGACGGGTATGCACTTACCCTACCTAATTTTTCTGGATTGTGTGCTTATAACTTTATATAGACATAACTGTAGAAGTAAGGCAGAACTGACACTCACCTCAGCTCGGCTGATGCATTAGATACAACTAAAACCATGTTATGCTAGGCAGCCAGGTTGTTGTTCTGCACACTGAGAGCCTCTCCACTTGTTGCTAGGTACGGTTTTATCAAACAGAGTGTTTCAGGGTACATTTAGATCTGAGAAAAAAGATGTCCCAGGAGAAAAAACAAGCAAATTATGCACTCAGAGTGGCACAGAGGCTTATGAATTTTATTTAACATACAGACACATGCATCTAATCCCAGTAAGCACCAAGCAGAAACTCCCTAAGCAAGTGCACTATTACTTTCGAACCCTTTAGAGCTGACCAACTGCCAAAAAAGAGAGAGAAGGAACATGCTGGCGGTGGCTCTGATAGGTAGTGCCAGCAGGGCGTCCCCTGCTTCAAAGTGCATTTTCCTCTCTCTCCCACCGCAGCCTCTCTCCTGCTTTTATTCTCCCCAGGCTATGCAGTGTTTTTTTCCACTTGCACACTGTACCTGCGTGGCCAGTGTGTGATACAGAGCCCAAGTGGAACACCTGCTTGCAAAACAAGTCTTTGCAAAAACAAGATAAACTACCAAGGTCAGCTCTCTCTGCAAAACAGCCGCAAATATGTAAACTTAAAACTGTCAAGAGTACTCTGTTCCATCCAGTATCATCCTTCAGGGCCTTTAGGTCCTCGACACATCGAGGTAGCGTGAAACTCCTGTGCACAAAGGCAGCCAGGTAGTAGCGCTCCCTCCCCTCCGCCCGTCCTAGTAGAGCCGCGCCCGTGCGTCCCCGGGGCTTCAGGAGACTCGGGGGCCTCCGGAGCCATGGGGCTGCGACAGGTGCGGTGAGCAAGAGGCACTGGGCTGGGGCGTGGACAAGGGAGGAGAGAGGGCTGGGCTGGGCTGGCGGGGCTGGGAACGGGAGGCGGGCAGGGACTTGACGGGGCAGTACTTAAGAGTGGTACGCAGCGAAGGTGTCCTCATTGTACTTGTCCTCATCGCTTCTTCTTGCTGTTGTCCATCAGCAGAATGCCTGTCAAAGGAGGCACTAAGTGCATCAAGTACTTGCTTTTTGGCTTCAACTTCATATTCTGGGTAAGTGACCCTCGCCTGGATCCGGGAGGGGACCTTCTCCAGCGCTTCCCCAATGGGGCCTCCCAGGAGGGAGCTGAGCTGAGCTCTGCTCTGACTGCACGGAGGGGGAGCGGCAGCGGTTGTTGGTTGCTTGTTTTTGGATTTGTTTTTTCCTAGTTCTTTTTCCCCGGCTCACAGGAGGAGACACGCCTGCTTTCCTCCCCTCCCCCAAGCTGCAGGGTTTCCCCGTCACTCCTGCCCCGCCGAAACCTCCAGGGGTCGGGCACCTCTGTCCCGCCCTCGTCGAGCCGGTATTACAGGGCGCCCGGGGTAGGGGCTGCGGTGACTTTGCGCTGCTGTTCATGGAGCCGGACCTGATTCGCCGGTCTGGAACCTACCGGTAGCGTTCATGAGAGCCCCCACAGCCCAGTGCTGAAGTAGGGCTGGGGCCGTCCGTGCTCGGCAGTGGGGCATGGTCGTGGACGGCCTTCAGAGGTTTCCTGTGCGATCAGGAGGAGCCTGAGTAGAATTCATAGCCAGCTCGCTATTTTCTTTTTAGAAAATAGTTTTTAAATCTTTTTTAGAGCTACAGTTGGAAAAGACAGGCTGTGTATCGTACTTGTTAATGTATGAGGCAGCTGGATGTGAAGGCAGCTTTCCCAACACTATGTACCACACTTGTGTGGCAGCTCACTGCAAGTTGTACTTCTTGGCAGTATGGAGGCTGACTACTGAATTAAATCCTTAAATACTTGCAAGGTAACACTTGAAGTCACTGTTGTCTTGTGCATTAACTTACATTGGTGGGATCCCCAGCTAAAGCCAAAGCTTGTGTATCAGATCTTTTAGGCAGTGCCTCCTGAAGAAAACGCTAAAATGATTTGATCTGTAGTACCACACAACAAGAAGTGTGTTTTTTCTAGTGTGGTTTTAGGTACAAATACCTCATATGCCAAGCAGTATTGGGAAGCATGGTGTAACTTAAGTTCAGGCTGCTGAATGGACATCTGAATTTAGTGTTTGCCTTCTGGAAACGTACAAAGGGAATATAATGCAGCTTGCTGTGTGCTGGATGTATAAGTGTGAGGTTTAAGGGAATTGGTGTGAGGAGCAGTTCTTCCTTATTTCAAATAAAAGAGTTTTCTCTTTGCTGTCTGCTGCTGCAGAAGAATGCATATGTGACATTTTTATGCTTATCACCCTCTGATGTGGAGAAAATTCTTTAGAGTCTTATAAAGGAAGTACTTCTATGATCAATTGTACTATTGCACATGGAATAACTACAGATCCAGTGTAAAATGCCTGTGATAGTTGTGATCTCTTAAAAACAGGTTTCAGTGATGGTTAAAACAAAGAGGTCATAGGCTGCAGCTGAACTGCATACTAACTGAAGCCTCTGGATCAGTGAGCTGCTAAACTTCCTATTGAAACAGGAAAAAATGTTGATGTCTTCTTTCTTCAGTGCAGCCTTGCTGACAAAGACTTGGGAGTACTGGTGGATGGAAAGCTGGACATGAGCCAGCAATGTGCCTCCGCAGCCCAGAAAGCCAACTGTACCCTAGGCTGCATCAAAAGAAGCATGGCCAGCAGGTTGAGGGAGGTGATTCTGCCCCTCTACTCTTCACAGATGTGGAGTCCTCAGTACAAGAGAGACATATTCCTGCTGGAGTGCATCCAGAGAAGGGCCACAAAAATGATGCACAGCATGGAACATGGAACACCTCTCCTATGAGGACAGGCTGAAAAGGCTAGGGCTCTTCAGCCTGGAGAGCAGAAGGCTGTGAGGTGACCTGAGAGCAGCCTTTCAGTATCTAAAGGGGACCTACAGGAAAGAAGGGGACAGACTCTTTAGCAAGATCTGTGGTGACAGAACAAGGGGAAATGGCTTTAAGCTCAGGGAGGGTAGATTTAGGTTAGATATAAGGAAAAAATCTTTTACAGTAAGGGTGGTGAGGCTCTGGACAGGTTACCTAGTGTTGTGGTTGATGCCCTGTCCCTGGAGACTTTCAAGGTGAGGCTGGGTAAGGTCCTGGGCAACCTAGTCTAGCTGTGGTGTCCCTGTTCATTGCAGGAGAGTTGGACTAGATTGCCTTTAGGGGTCCCTTCCAACTCTAAGGAGTCTGTGATTCTTTTTCAAGATACAACCTTTCTAGAAGCCGTTATAGTGAAACAGTTGTTGTGCTGGCAAAGGCACTGCCTTCAACAATCCTAGAATGAGCATCACCACATGTCTAGATGGGGCCTGGGACTCAGAGTAGCGAGTATCTCTTCATTTAGCTTGGAAGGCATCTGTTTCTTGGGAATTTTCTAGGGATCAAGTCCAGGGGCTTGACTCAGTGCCCAGTATGCACGAAGCCTGCTCTGTTAACAGGATATGAAGGAGGAATGATAGGTGAAGGAAGTGCTTCTGGCCTGCAGGACAAGCTGTGTCATGTGCTGATACTACATATGCCTAAGGAGCCTTGGAGTTAGCAGCTCTTGCAGTGAAGCAGCTGCCTCCTCGATAGGCAGAATGGTCTTCCCAAGGGTGGCAATGCTTGCTCTTGACCCAAATTTGGGAAAGGATGGATAAAGGTCCTGTAAGAGAAGAATTTGAGGGAGATCTTGGAATGGCTTGAGTTGGAAGGGACCTTAAAAATCATCTAGTTCCAACACTCCCTACTGTAGGCAACTCTGCCACCCACAAGATTAGGCATCTCAGGGCCCCATCCAACTTGGCCTTGAATGCCTCTTAGGATGGGGCATCCATGACTTCTCTGGGCAATGTTTAAGAAAGTTTTGATGTCTTTCCATAGTCTTCTTATCATTCTGGAGGTGAAAAATCTGTGCATAAATTGAGTACAATTCTAATACCAAACCTGAAAGTCTGATCAACAACTGTTTGTTTGACTGTGAAATCCCCAAGAGGAGTAAAAAACCTTTGCTTAATTCTACATAGCCCAAAGTTTTGGCATTCTGTTGTCCAAGAACTAGTTAACATTGTCACCGTTAGAACAGTTAGAGCCAGTGTGCCTCCTGAACCAGCAGAAAGTGAAAGATTGCATGAAGCGTGATGAAGTTCATATTTGTTTTTAAAACAGTTGTTCTCAAAAGGACAAGTGAGGAATTTAAATGTCCTGCAACAAATATACCGGTATGTACAGATGGTGTATTAGGTGATACATTATCTCTCTTTATAAGAGACTTGAGAGAGAACGAAAGGAGACAGGAAGAGCAAGACAGCTGAGTGCTGGAGGTTACTAAAACCAAAAATGGGAAACACAGTTGAAGCTGTGTTCCAAGAAGATGAAAGTCCATAAGTGCTCGCAGGCCAAATAAAAATGTAGTAAGGCAAGACAGAAGTAAGCTTTACAGTAACATGCAAAAAAAAAAAATCAAAATAATATACCCTCTGTTTAGAGACACTGGGACCTGGAGGCCTTCCAGAGTTCTTAAGTGCAGTAGCTAGTCCGGGTCTAAGTGTGTTAGTAGTCAAGTTTTGCAGTACTTTCCTTTGCTTGGCATGTTTGAGGGTCACCTTGAATGTCCTGTGGCATAACCTGTGTGTGACTCCAAATCCATCTCAGGATTAATCTCTTGATGGAAAAGTAGTGAAATAACAAAAAAATGCTGACTAAGAACTTGCCAGAGTCATAACAGTTACTTTAGGACTAAATGCGCTGTGCTTAGATAAAACCTCTGCCTTGCTGCTCACCTTAGGGCCAGGGAACTGGAGTGCAGTAGACTTTCTTTATAGCCATTAGAAAAATAGAATAGTGGCATATATGGTGCCTCTGGAATAGACTAAAGAGAAGATTCTATTTTTAAAAAGTTGGTGTACAGATGGAGATATGTGACATTATGCAAGAAAGAATGGCTACTGTAAGGAAGTCAGGATGCAGTTAGCCTTGAAGCCTTCAAAAGCCTGAATGCTTGAGGAGGAGTGAATGCTTATTACTACTATTTTACATTTTGTATGTCCCCTGGAAGTTTAAGGGCTCTTTGGGGGTGCTAAGCAGTCCTGGAGTGACTTACCAGTGTGATGCCTATTGACAAGTGTCAGAAGGAGGATCTGGGGAACTGCAAGCCTGTCAACATGACTTCAGTATTGGGTAAGGTCATAGAGCAGATTGTCCTGTGTATTCTCATGGAAAGTGCAGACAACTGGGGATCAGGCCTAGCCATCATGGATTTATGAAAGACAGATTCTGCTTGACCAACCTGATCTCCTTTTATGACCAGGTGACCCACCTAGCAGATGAGGAAAAGATTGTAGATTTACTCTACCTAGACTTTAGTAAAGCTTTTGACTCTCTCTTGGAGAAACTGTCAGCCTGTGGATTGGACAGGTGTACTCTTTGCTGGTTTAAAAAGAAAATAAACAAGTACCAGCTGAGCCCAGAGTGGAATGGAGTTAAATCCAGCTGGTGTCTAATCACTAGTGGTGTTCCCCAACAGTCAGTACTGGGGCCAGTTCTGTTTAATATCTTTATTGATGATCTGGATAAGAGGATTGAGTGCACCCTCAAGTGTTTATCTGGGGGTAGGAAGGCCCTATGGGGGTATCTGGATAGGCTGTATTGACAGTCTGAGGCCAATTGTATGAGCTTCAACAAGACCAAGTTCTGGGTCCTGCACAACAGTCACAACAGTGCTGCAGAGTGGCTGGGAAACTGCATGAAGAAAAAGGACCTGAGAATGGATCTACTCAACAGGTGGCTGAACATGAGCCAGCAGTGTGCCCAGGTTGTAAAGAAGGCCAGTGGTATCATGGCTTGTGTTAAACATATTATAGTCAGTGAAACCAGGGAGGTGATGTCTGTCTGTACTCAGCACTGGTGAAGCTGTACCTCTCGTACTGCATTCAGTTTTGGGTCCCTCACTACAAGAAAGACATTGAGGCCCTGGAGCTTGCCCAAAGAAAGGCAGCAAAGCTGGTAAAGGGTGTGGAGCACAAGTCTTAAGAGAAGTGGCTGAAGGAACTGGGATTGTTTCTTTTGGAGGAGGCTCAGGGAAGGCCTCTTTGCTCTCTACAGCTGCCTGAAAGAAGGTTGTAATGAGGTGAGGGTGGGTCACTTTTCCCAGGTTACTAGTGATAGGATGAGTGGTAATACACCAGTGAAGAATGTTTGGAAAAATTTCTTAGTATGGTGAGGTGTTGGAACAGGCTGCCCAGGTAAGTCACCATTCTTGGAGATTTTCAATAAAAGGGTAGATGTGGCATTTAAGGACATGATTGAGTGGACATGATGCTGATGGGTTGACAGGTGGACTGCATCATCTTAGAGGTCTTTCCAACCTTAATGATTCTATTATTCTTTTCCAGTAGTACTGTCTCCATCTTTGCATAGCCTGGGAAATACCACTGCCTGCCCTGCTTTGTTCTGATACCCTTCCCAGAAAGCACACCCATGGGATACTCAGCTAGATTCTGAACATAACCAATCTGATAACTTTTCTTTCTTTTTTTTTTTTGTTTTTTTTTTTTGTTTTGTTTTGTTTTTTTGTTTTTTTTTTCTGTTACTGTCAATATACTCCTACCTTGACTTGCATACTGCTATTCTGTCATAATGCTATCAGCACTGGCTGTGTCATACTTAGTAATAAAAGCCATATCAGTTACCTAGTTACCTTTTTTTTTTTTTTTTGAAGTTTGAGTTAGTGAGGGGAAGGGAGATGTAAAGGTTCATAAAGAACCTCATCTTCATAAAGATTTTGACATGACAGCTTGAGTCTGGCAAGAAAATGATGGAAACTTCCCATAATGTGCCTTAAACCTGAGTGGTGTTCATTAAAGCTAGCTCTGAACAACTTCACCTTGCACATGTGCCTGATTACCTTGATCTGTGTTAAGAATTATTGCTTCCCACTGAGCTCCCATAGCTTGCTGGGCTGACTTGGACTAGGTGGCAAAGTGTCTTCCTAATAAACCTATGGCAGCTCCTGGTGTGACTGTGTGTACAGTCTTGTGTCTGTATGCTACCCCACTGGCTTTCCCTTATTGAACAGTAGTCAGGGCTTGCATCATTAAGCTTAAATGCCATTTTTTTCCCTGGTGAATTTCCTGGCATACAAAGATATCTTCTGCTAATGTTTATAACTTAACACTTCCTTTGTTGTAAACATATTACAGCATATGGTCAGAGTTCACGCAGAGTCTTTGCAAGGATTTACTTTCTTGCTCCTTTACATCATAAAGCAACTGTCCTGTTCAGGATTTCCACTTGGAACATTTATTGATAAACAATTATTTTAGTATAGGAGAGGTGCTGCTAAAGCAAGATTAGTTGGATCAGTCCTGGAGAGCTCTTTTTTGATTAATTTGGGGTTATCGGTGACTATTCTGGGCCATAATCTTGCTGTTTATATTGCACTTGGGACAGCCAGATCAGTGCTCTGATTTCACAGTTCAAAGGAGGAACCAGAATTGCTGGATGGACAGGGAGTATACATATACTCAGACACATATGTATGTATACATACAAGAATAACAGAAGTTGGTTTTGCTTTCTCTAATCAAGTAATCTTGTTGCTGGCTGCATAAGCAAAATGCTGATTGGTTCAGCTTAACAGCTTTTAATTCTAGCAGATGCTGGTAAATCAGGAATGGAACTAGAGGATGTTGCTTTTTACAATTTAAATTGCAAGTACAGTAGACTTCCTTCTGAACAGGAACTTCTGTGAATGGGCTGTGGCTCAAGAATTCTATAATGCTGTTGCTACTGTACTGGAGTACCATTTTATTGCAGTAAATGTTGTGACGTTAATTTAACCCACGGCATTTCTTAAGCAGAAAGAAAATACTTTTTCCCCCCTCTCAAAGTCTGGAAGTAGATGTAGCTTCATATATAACTGCTAGCAGTCATTTCACATCTTTTAGGAAGGTTTGGGTGTTCTGCTTTTTTTCCTCAGATCTTGAAGTAGAAATTCTGTTGTGGATAACACTAATGTTGCAATTAAGGGTTTAGTTATGTTGAATTTTGCCTATACTTCCTGTTTATGGGTATTTAGAGATTACTGGCAGGTAAATAAGACCGAAACAAGCATGTTACTGCTTGTAATGCTCTCACTTTCTTTGTGAAAGCATATATCTGCTCAAAGTTCGTATGCTGTCTTGCATGGTGAGGAAAAAGTTAGCTCTCACACAGAGGAAGGCTGTCTTGCATGGTGAGGAAAAAGTTAGCTCTCACACAGAGGAAGGCCTGAGTCAGTTTTTAGGTAGAGTTTCTTCTGTTTGAGATGAAAAGAAGATGGCTTTTTAGTGTACTGTTGGCATGCCCTAAGTAAAACCAACATAACAGCCATATAGAGCCTGGCATACTTTTTTACTTCAACAAAGTCCTTTGTTAGATGCAATGCTAAGCAGACAGCACTGAAAGCAGCTTTGATATATATATTTTTTTTAACTGACTGTATTTCCACATACTAATTTACCTTCTGCTGAAGGTAATGCCGTGTACTTGATAGAAGTTGTCTGTAGCTTTGGCCTAAATGCACTAAAATTGCAGAGCATAGAGGCTTTTTCTGTATAAATGTACTTTGAAGGGGCCTACCATCTAATCTGCATCAGCCAGTTATAAGGAATAGCTAACCTCTTGGACCTTGAGCAGGTTTTGTGCATGAAAAGGCAGTTTATTGGAAGATGTCTACAGCACATTCAGCACTGTGGCTGCAGGGTTGTGCTTTTTCAAGGTGGGTCAGGATAACAAGTTCAGAAGGGACTGAACAAAATGGTCTTTGAGAAAGAGTAGTTAAATCTAAAACAAGCTTTCCAGCTTCCTGAAATAGGGTCATGGTGTTCTGACACTACTATATCATACATTAATAAAATTTCTAGCCTGAACAGCTTATATGGTAACTTCTGTTTTCCCCCCATTATCATTAAACCTAATGTCTGCCTGTGAAAACATTCTACTAGCAGACTGTGAAACCTCAGATGGCTTTGGGGGGGAGAGGGAAAACATGGTGGAAGTGGCTTGATAATTCTACCCAGTGACTAAACTCTCTAAGGCAATACTGAAGCCAACCCAGCTATGGCTAACTCTCTGCCAACTGAGGCAGAGTATTGTCACTTCTACCTCCGGAACTGATCACCTGTTACTCGAGATCTCAAGTACAGAGCAAATCTCTACTATGACACACACATCCTTTGTCAGCTATGTCTTGTGACATAGATGGCTGTTTTGGAGGTGCAAGGCTGTATCACACCCATAGATATCTAAGCCCTTGGCTTGAAAGAAGAGTTAGTGGGAGGCTTTGCTATGGGAGCCACAGAACTGCAAAAGAAGGGGTGTGGAAAAAGGCTGGAAAGGCTGCTTTTTTTTCCCCCTCTTGTAACAGAAGGCAGAAGGATGCATGTAGAAGTAGAATGTTTCGAGCAATGGAAATGTCACTTTTGACATCACATGCAAGTAAGAATCCTCCATAAAAGTAGAGAAGGAATGATCAGAGATTTTTATCCTTGTCCTTTCTTGCTATAGAATAGAGATGGGTTAAGAAGGAATAAGCTGAGAACTTTAAGATGCTTAATAGCGGTTATAGAAAACAAGAGGAGCTTAGTTATCTTGCAGGGATGTCTGTAGTATGCTTGTGCTTATTACTTAGTATATTTGAACTTATTACTGGAGTTTTGCTGCCTCAGACTTGTTTCTAATACAGTAAGTGAAGTCCCTTTTAACTACGAACTTTTTTCAGAGTGGTGAAACTGTCTCCCAGGAACTCTTGCCAACATTTGTTACTACAATATCTTTTTAACATATTTCCTAAGCACACAATCCAATTTATTTTCTGAGCATAAAACCTACATAGAATGCTAGCTTCAAGAAGAGAGACAGTTCTATTTTCTCTGTTAAATTTCCTGTTTAAGTACAGGATATTCACACTTAGAAATATCTGGAATTACTGAACTTGAATGACAGTGCAGAAGCTTGTCTGTTAAATTCAGAAAACTTTTTAAAAACCCCTCCTCTTAGCGGATCTTCTACCGTTTGAGGGTTCAACTTCTAAGTATACTGGGCAGGGGGGCTTGAATCCCAATGTCAGGGAGGGGAAATAGAGCTACTAAAGCCACCTGACAGCTTCTGAAGTAGCACCAGGGAGCAGAAATGCTTAAGTGCCAAGTGGTGAGCTGGAGCCTGAGCAGTTGCTGCCTGCAGGAGTGCAGTGGGGCTGTGCCTGCTTCTTCCTCTGAGGCACAAGTTAGTGCCCCATCTTATTCAACTCTTGTTTTAATGAAAGTAATTCCAGACTTTTTTTTACCTCTGGCTTTAAAATTTTCATTTTTAGTTCAGCTATCATTGTGGGTAGGAAGATGACAAACTGGAAAAACAAATCCACTTCCCTTAAGAAATGGAGGCAAAAGTCACTTTTGCGATTGTACCTTGATGAGAGAGATCACTTTTAATTATACAGTTTTCAGTGATACTGAGCTGTTCACTGATGCCTTGTGATCATCCTATTGTTTTCTCAGGATGGCTACATTCCAAAGGAGAAAGCACTTTGTTTATAGTGCTTGGGGTGCGTGTTAAGCTTCTTCAAATGGAACCGTATCAAGTATGTCAGGACTTCCTAACATTAATCAAGCAGTTTCTTTTTCTGAAAGGTTAACAGAACATTCCCCTTTGCTGAGACTTGCAAGATTATCTACTTGATGTAGTGTTCTTACTTCCTTCACAAATAGTCTAAAGATCTCCTGGGTTATAAATGCTGATTTAGTTGTGCAAACCTTCACTGTGCCCTGTTCTGTTTGCAGCACAGCCCTTGAGCTCTCTGATTGAACACTGGAGCTTGTCAAACAGCAGAAGTGTATAGCTGCACACAGCCAGGCACTCTTGAACTCTGCAGTTCATGAGTTCTTAGGAAGGCGTAAAGAGGCAGCAGGTTTTTTTTCCTAACATTACAGAACTGGATACCTGTAAAAGCTGAAGACTGAATGACCCCAGAAAGCAGGGCTCCATCAGGGAATTAAATGTCGGGTGACTGGAAGGTAAGATGTAAGTATGGTTTTTTTCTGTCACCAAGTCTTTCTGGTGCTTGAGATTGCCAAGGATTTTCCCAAGCAAAGCTGTAGCTAAGAGTGCCACATAGAGCAGGAACTTACCTCCCCTGCAGTCCCCTTGGCAGCTGCTCTTCCCTTGGGATGGTGGAACTGTACAGTATGTAGGGGTGACACACCCTTATAACATTTGTGTATTGCATCAAGGCTCTTAGGTATGATTTAGTTATTCTGCCAGCATACTTGCTCTGGCTCTGCAGGCTTTGTTCTTGCTATATTATGTTATTACGTATTATGACTAAGCCTGCACCTATGCACATGGCACTAAATGTCATTTGCATAGATTTGGAAACCTTTGTGTGGGATTAGCTGTATGCTTTATGTATTACTTGATCTTTTTCCCAGCTTCAACCCTGCAGCTCTTCTCAGGGGCAGGCAGGCTTGGCAGGTATGTGTCTGCTGTACAGATAATGCTGCTTTTTTTCCAGCAAAGTTGGCTTCTCTGAGAGCTGCCTGTCTCACTTTTCCTCATTAGTACCTGAGCCCTTGAAGACTTCAGTTAGGATGTTTTCTGGTGAGAAGTTATGAGTGATACATTCCCCTTGAATCCTTTCTTAGCTTGATCCTTTATCGTGTATCAGTCTTGAAAGCTTTTTTTTTTTTTTTTTTGAGAGAGAGTCTAGGAGGTTAGAATAGATAGCTATGGGCAACCAGGGCATGCCTGCCTTCAGTAAATGTGAATATTCCTATAAGAGAACAAGCTCTCATTCTTTGGAGAGAACATAGGGCCAAGGGTTATGCTTGGTGTCTAAGTGTGTTCACATGCCTTCTGTGGGAATTCTTTCCATATTCTTGCTGAAAGTTGGCATTTGAAAGTAAACACCTCCCTGTTTCTTGGAGGCAGTTCAAGAATGTTGTTTCTCTTCTAGAAGGGACTTAGAAAAGATAAGGCTTTCTTTTTTATTTTCGTGCATGCTCAGCCTAAGTGGAGTTCTGAACTTGCCAAGCTGTAAGCTTATTGGTCTTCATGAACCATTTTTTTAGTAGTGTGTGTTGGTATATGCATGGTATTTCTTCTTTTGAGCTTTTCTTCTGATATTTAAATGATATTCAGACAAAAACCTAAGAAGCATGTGCTATAGTGTTCTGCTTTGTCTTAGTTGCTTTCTTTTGTTTTTTCTTGCCAAGAAAGCCCTAGTTTTCTTATAGCAGATAAGATCAGGCTTTTCAATCTATTCAAAGCAAATTGCTAGTGTTTTCTGTATAATAGTGCAATTCCCTCCTTCTTGAAACACTTTTGAAGCCAGTTACCTTTATCTAGGAGCTAACTTACATGTACAGCTTGCCACAAACACAAGCTCTATGTCAAAAGGAACCTGGAGGCATGCACGCAAGGATGATACGTCTCAAAGCTAAATATTACCTAAACCTTACCTGTATTCTTCTGGATCAGCACACAGCAATGTTGCTATTTTAGCAGCCTATATTTTCTGCTTCCTGTTGGTGTGATAACTTATCATATGTTTGCTCCTGCTTTACAAATGAGACCATTTGTTTTAAACTCAATACTGCAGTACCCTGAACTATCATCAGTGTTAAACATGCTAAGAATTTTAGCTGGCCTTATAATACGTAGTAAAGTGCTTATCTTTACATTATACCTGTTCTTCATACTGAGTATGCAAGATCTGTAAGCCATGCGATATCATTAGTGACCTGGAATAAAACATGGGTGGAGTAGTCAGTGGAAAATCTGATATTTGACACTTCTGTAAACTTAGGGTATTTTCAGTATTAAAAAAAAAACAACAAAAAACATGGCATTCTTCTCTTGTACTTTAATATGCAAGCAGATCTGTCAACAAGATGCCTCACATCAGGAATTGACTTTAGTTTTATTTTGGTATCCGTATCTTAATCCTGGTTCTGTCACCACCTTGTTAAATAACAGCACTAAATCCTGTGATTAATTCTGGTGTAGGTAGGGTGAGTGTATTGTTTGGTTTTATTTATTTGTTCCTACAGCTTGCAGGAACGGCAGTTCTTGCAATTGGACTATGGCTTCGGTTTGATGTGCAGACCAAAAGCATCTTTGAACTGGAATCCAACAACATGACATTCTATACAGGTAAGCTGTGCAGTAACTCAATGGGATAGATCACTGTCTTGCTCACAGAGTCCCTGGCTACTTTCTTCATGGCTAAGGACAAAACAGTCATAAACAGCATGTCTTGGGCTGAGAGCAGCTTGCTTTTGCTGGTGTGCTGAGCCCTTGTGCTAAGAGCAGCAGTGGTTGACTTTGCATGCTGTTGGTAAGCACTCAGAAACTCCTGGTAAACACAGGAAATGTGTATTCCTGATGCTTCTCACAGATAAGTCAGTCACATTTCACTCTAAAATAAGTTATTAGTGACATCAGTAAGTATTTTTTCCCTGAATTGACAAACAGCACAAAACCACAACTGCATCCCTTCATATCTCTGAAGAAATATACATACTCTTTTGAAATTCTTACAGTTCTATGTGTACTAATACTGAAAAGGATGTACAGTGTCTTAGTCTGTGGGCATCTATTACAGTCAACCTAAACCAGTATAGTTTTAGATAGGCCAGGAGAATCTACTCCTCATTATTTTCTGATCTTATTAGATCTCAGTCTAGGCTTTCTGCAGACAAAGCCTGGTATACTTTGATTGTCAAGTAGGTGGTAAAGATGTGTGGCTTTTACTTGTTCTGATGTCTTAAAATATCACTGAAGTATCTCTAAGATCACTCTACAGCCACTCTCTGGCTTGGACAGAGAAACACAAGTTCCTTCAGTTACCATCAGTAGATGGCTCAAACCCTTCTTGAAACAGAGCTTGAAAATCCCAAACAACTGCAAACAAAGAAAATTAAAATACCCGTTTCTCACATGTATCTGCTATCTTAGGCTTGGATATTCATTGTACACACATACTTTGTGTCAGTATACTTCATATAGCACATGGGCTTGTGGCCTGTACTGGCCACATCATTCATTAACCATCCCCAGCAGGTTTGTCTTAGCTTTATTGTGATTTAGCTACTTGAGCTGTTTTCAGCATCCAAACTATGGGATCAGTGAAGACAATGTAAGCCATCCTGGTATGTGCTGTTCACACTGCAGCTTTTGGGTACCAGGTAGTCTTGCAGGGAATACTGTTAGTACTGAGATGAGTTTTTTAGAGGCAGTAGTTGGGAAAAACAAGATGTACTTGTGCATCATCATGAATCAGCTGCAATCCACAAGCATGCGAACTGGCAAGAAAGCCTGTATTCCGCTGGTGTGTTATTAACATAGTGGGTTCTTCCTGCAGCTGCCCAGATTTCTAGATGCTTTTAACTGGACTTTGGGAGGGGAAGAGATCTAAACTTAGCTGAGCTGGATTTTGAGTAGTCTAAAACAACACTTTTACCTTCTGAAATTTGTGGCAGTTTTGTAATGGTGAATTTGAGCCTATGGCTGAATACAGTGAAACAATCCTATTTAAAGTCTGTAGGTTAAACTGAGTGTAGAAAGAGGTTAATAAGAATTAATGGTTTTACTTTTTTTTACAGAATTAATGACTGGCTATAGTTTTCAGTAGGAGGTTAAAAGAATCTTCCAGCTTGCACCTAGTAAGAAAGCAAAGGGAGTTTATAAACAGAAGGGAGTTTGTTTTTCACAGTCTAAGAGCAATAGGATGAGGAGGAATGGTTTTAAACTAAAAGAGGGGTGTTCTAGGTTATATGTTAGAAGGAAATTGTTAGAGTGGTGAGGCACTGGAACAGGCTGCCCAGAGAAGTTGCGGATGCCTCATCCCTACAGGTGTTGAAGGCCACTCACACCCATGGCAGGAGGATTAGAATTCCAAGGTCCCTCCCAACCCAAACCATGCTATGGTTTTGTGAAGTTACCTCAAAAGTCTTCTATACTATAGTACTACTATAAGTAAAATTTAAAATAAGAGGTTCTTACAAACTCCTTTCCTCCCACAAAGGGAAAAGTTTCAACTGGGTTTAAAAAGTGGTGAAATTGTTGATAAGGATAATCATTTACATAGGCTTAATCAAGTTAGATGCTTATTTTGTCAGGTAATACCTACTGGTTTGTTAAAGAAAGCCTTTCTTAAACCAGTGTTTGGGTCTCTGAACACCAGAACTGTATTTTTTGTCTGTATTGATAGAAATGTCAAAGTAATTTTACATGCATTGTGTTGATATTTCTGTAATTTTTCACCACCTCAGTGATACTTGCTGGCCATCATATGAGACTTGTGTTTTCCTGGCTATCTCTTATAGCTTTTAGGGACTAGCAGCTGAGGAGCTGTAATTCTTAACTTGACAGTTCCCAAGATTAGGAGATATTTGAGCATAAGAGTACTTCAGTAGTCCAGAACTGTTTGCTCTCTCTGCTTTAACGCTTGCTACTTAAATTCTGGGCAAAATTGTCTGTAGATTTAGCTCCTTGATTTAAAGAAGTATCTGCTTTCAAAAAGGCAGAAGACATTGAATTTCTTTCAGTTAAAAAGGCTGTCAAGTTAGGCAGCTGAAGTGTAGACATATGGCACTGTGGCTGCTGAAATAATTTGATATTTCCTGATGGACTAGCAGGATACAAAAGCATTTAAAACTTTGACAGATAATTGTATTGTCTGCTTGCATCAGGAGAACAGGTTCTGACAGACATCAAGAATTGAGATCTTGATAAATCATTAGTTCTAACTGCAACACTTTTTATCCAAAAGTTAGTATATAATTCGGTCTCTGAGCCAGTTTTTAAGTGTGTTTATAGTTTTATTCAGGTGACTTTACCTTGTGCTTTTTCTAAAATTTGTGAAACTGCAGCAGTGGTGCACATCAGCTGCTGTAAGTTGAAGTTCTTTTATTAATAACTTCCCCACAAGCTTTGAGATGCTTACTTTGAAAATTAAGCACATCCCCCTTTTGCTTGAAATAACAAATTTTTAAAAAGCTGTATATAGAGCAACTGACTTGCTGCTGAGGATTCAACTAGTTTCTATGAATCTTTGTTTCCTCTCCTTCCTAGGAGTTTACATCCTAATTGGAGCTGGTGCACTCATGATGCTGGTTGGATTCTTGGGATGTTGTGGTGCATTGCAGGAATCACAGTGTATGCTTGGACTGGTAAGCGTGAGTGCTTAAACAGAGTAATGTTTAAACTTAGCAATGTGATCAGAAAGGAAGGACAATACTGGCTATGAAGTAAAAGGGAGCAGATGTTAATTGGATGGGTTTTACAATGTTTTGATTTATTGTCATCTACATAATGCTAGAATGTTTAAATAATGACATTTAGTTTACATTTCTGGCACTAGATCAAAATGTATGTTACATTTGAATGCAAAATGACCAAGTTAATGACATTCAGACACTGAAGTATCAAGAGAATGGGAGAATGTGTGAATGCAGAACTAAAATCTTGATATGACAAATGCTGTTTATTAAACAATTTGTCCTAAACTCTGAATGCTGTGTTTAGATATTTGAGACAAGTACTGGGCTATTTGACACTCAAAACAGCAAACTTCTGCTGTTCATAATCACTGTATGAACTAGTCTAGTTGACAAGTGTTCTTCAAGTGAATTGGAGAGTGACCCCATTGTTTTCAGACTACTGGGATTTACTGAGTTCAAGCGTGTCTGTACCTGTTGTGGAACTACTAATCCAAATGACCAGATATGGTTAATAAGACTACTACAGCTGGTGGAAAAATAATCCACTTCCTGTGTAATGGAAGAGGCTTTACCTTCCTTGCAAAATGATGCCTCTAGTCCATTATTGTAATTCTGAACACCTCTTTTTGAAGTGTCTTTAAGTGGTCAGTGTTCTGGAACTGATAGTCAATTGAACATGGTGTTACTTCTATTTCTAACACAAGTGACTGTTAGCTCTCAAGGAGGGCTCTCAGGTGGTATGCTAGGTATTAAGTGATTACTCCTAGAGTGATAAGGGTGACAAACCAGAGAAATCATGTTAACTGTATGATGTCTGTGTGACCTGTGCAACTTCAAGACTGAGTTTTAATTAACACTTGGTTTTAATTAACACTGATCAAAAAAGCAGGACTCCTCCTTGGAAAACATTGCCAAGCTTACTGATGCTGTCAGGAGAAAGTGTTGAGTGTACATCCTATTCCCTGTTTTCAACCAGTGTTTCAGAATTTCAGCTAAAAACAGGTTGAGTAATAGTTCCCACAAGGCTGAATGCTGGGGACCAAACAAGTTTGCAAGGATGTCTGCTACTGTTTTGGGGTTTTTTTTTGGTGTATTGATGTTAGTTAATGATGTGAACTTTCTTTTCTAGTTCTTTGTCTTCCTCTTTGTGATATTTGCTCTTGAAATTGCTACTGCCATATGGGGCTTTGCAAATAAAGAAAAGGTAGGTTGCTCTTAAGTAACAACCAAAGCGATCAACAAAACCTCATCTGGGACCTCAAAGTGAATGTTCTTCACTTGAGAGACCATGTCTGTTAGTTTTTGATTCTTTCAATGTCACAGCTTTTAAATGCAAAGATTTTTCCCAAAGCTGCAGGTCTTAAACTATATTGTAGTTTTCTTAACCCTTACTGTCCTTTGACAGCTTTTTTTTTAAATCTGGGACAACTGTGTGCCTGTGGAGATGTAGATGTCTAGAGAAAAGTGTACCAGTAGTAGTCAAATATTGATTATCTATGTGATTTGGAGGAGGAGGGAGAAGGCTTGTTGCAGCCAAGTATGAGAAACTAAATACTAAGAATTAAAGAGAGAGACCAGAACTCAAGGTGCTGTTGCCCCTTATGGGTGCCCTCTGAGTGTCTGCACTGTGAAGTGAAGCAAGCCTTCAGTAAGGTCTTACCATTTCTAGGAAGGAGCTTGCTGTTAAGACTAAATGTCATATCTAAGCCATGACTGTTCTGTGTTCTTGCCTCAAGTTGAGATATTCCTCACATATCTCGTTTACCATTGTGGATGCTCTGGATATTGTCACTGACTCACTCTGAGTCTTGTCACTGTGTATAAGTTCACATGATAACAAGGCACTGAGCGGGCTGGGGTTTTGGTGCAGGTGTGGTGAGGCCTTGCATACCAGTCAGGCTGAGAGTACCTCAGGTTATTGCTGCTCTAGCAGTTCAGGGATAGGAGGGCTTTATGCTTAATCACCAGAGTCACATAAGCAAAACTAGCCAATGTGAAGGTGCTGCTGGCCAGAAGAGTTGGAATGTTGGCAGATATGGGAGTATTGGCCTCCTATGCTAGGGAAACTCTAATGTAGGTTTGGCTCTAGACTTTTTGGCAAACAGTTCGAAATATCAGAAATAACTGAAACTCTTTGGATATACTTTGTAGAATAGAATTCAGTTTTGCTTTTTAATACTCAGATTTTTTTGTTTCCAAATTGAGTACTTGGTTCAGGATTGTTTTGCTGCTTATATTATGCAGCTGGGGAATGTAGTGACTTCTGGAGTATAGCAATGAGCAGGAAATAATTCTGTGTAACCAACGAGGAAAACTTAGTTTTCTCAGTCTTCCTAGGAGTTTATAGTTCTGAAGGGAAGCTGTGAAGCTTATCAGTTTAGGTCAAGCTTTTAATGTGAGTACACTGTTTAGGCTTACTTGTTCCAGGTGAGTAATGCTGTCCACCCTGTTTCCACTCTATTTCTATATGTCAAAAGGCCATGTATTTTAGACTGTAGAAGGTTTAATGACTACTCTGTCCGAAACAAGTTATTAATCAAGGTAAAACGTTAATGGAATACAGCTATCTGTCTTGTAGGTTGTTCAAGAGTTACAGGATTTCTACAGAGAAACGTATGAAAAGAGATCTCAACCAGCTGCCAGAGAAACCTTGAAAGCATTTCATTTTGCTGTAAGTACATAGTTAGACTAGGTAGTAATACAGTTTAACATTGTTCTCTAACACATCCAGAACCCTGTACAAATCTAGTAACTTACAAACTAGAAGAAACTAAAGCATTAGTAACAAACTGCAGCTCTTCTTGTATACTATTAGTGAATTCAGTATACATTTTTTCCCTTTGAAATAAGACTAGTTCTTTTCCTAAATAAATTTAAAAGCAAGCTGAGAAACTCTAGATCTCT
Source organism: Aquila spilogaster (assembly GCA_024606505.1). NCBI lineage: Eukaryota > Metazoa > Chordata > Aves > Accipitriformes > Accipitridae > Aquila > Aquila spilogaster. Next base: position 69,409 of record JANHGO010007558.1, read on the forward strand.
AGCACTGATCTGAAGGTAGAATGGTATGTGTAGTTGCATGTGTTTAAGAAGTTAATCTTTCATCTGTACGTAGTACAAGCTTCCCCCAAAACTGTGGTGTGTGCATGTATATATTTGATGAGATTCAGCTCTTACTTTTGGAAACTTGTCTTTTGCTATAAACCTTGTTTTAAAAAGCCTTTTACATTAATCACATTGGCAGGACTTCTAAGCAAACTTGTATAAGGTCTGTAATAATAGCTAATGTAATCTAGTTCTTCCTTTTAGCAAGTACAGAGAGGAAAAAAATGTAACTTGGTTTTCTTTCTCTGTTTTCTGTTGTAGCTGAACTGCTGTGGTATTACTGAAGGTCTTGAGCAGGTCTTGATGGACATCTGTCCGAAGAAGACCTTGCATGAGTCATTTACTACAATGGTAACTCATTACTTAACTCTCCAGTAGCTCTACCAAATAGGTGGAATGAGAAATGGGCCTCTGAATAAAACCTTCCAGTCCATGGAAAATTCCTGTCATTCTTGATAGGCAGCCTATCCACACAATCAATCCACTTGTAGAAAATCTACAGTCTCCCTGTAGAAGGAGCAAGCAAGATCAGCAGGAAATCGAGACTCTGCATGGTGTTGTAGCCTATGTCATTAAATTCAGGGGCATGGTGAACAAATTAATGCAAAAACTTTGCATAAAACACTCCAGAGTTCTGGTGTCTGGACTGCTGCTATCATAAAGTGCCTTCCTGGTATGCACTGAAGCTGTTGCTTCTATTCCTTAGAGAGGAGAACATGAGAAGGGAGCAAGTTTGAAATTTTAGTGAGAAATTTTTCATTTTGGAAAGGGGGAGATGGTGGTAGTGCATTGGTGTCTTGCTTGGGTGGTTGTATCATAAACAAACTCTCTGAATCAGATTCCAGTGTTGAAATAGTGCTGCAGTGATGCCTATGTGCCACAGACAGGAGAGACACTTTTATAGTTTTCTCTTCTACTCTCTTCCTCAAGTTCTTATGACTACTTTTATCTTTATGTTCCAGGAGAGCCTGTACTAGTTCTCCCACAGAAACAGTTTGTTATGATGCAGAGATTTTGGTTCATGTCTTGACTTGTTTATGCATCGCTTGTTCTCTACCTCTCTCTACAGGTAGTTTTGTGCCTTCAAATACCTGCCAGAGACATTTCAGTCCATATTCAGATTCAATCTTTAGTCTTGTTCGTACAGTCTGTCTGCTTCACTACATGAGTGTAACTGAGGCAGTATGTAGGTTTTGTCTGCAGTTGTTCTGTTTGCATTTGGACTATTGACTTCATCTCATAATGTGTTTTGAGGGCTTGGTCCCAACTGTAGGAAAAAAAAAAAAACAGTGGACATACTCTTAAGGTTAAAGGGATATAATCCGTGGCTGATATGCACAATTTTAAGATTAGTACTATATTGATTTTTCTGGTTTAACTGATTCATTCTAGCTGTTATATTCCTTTTAATCCTCAAATCAGTCTTCTATACCTAGATATGAAACAATAAAATAAGTGGTATTTAGCAGCTTACTGTGGTCTGTTACTGGGATAGGACAGGAGGAGGGATGAGACTGACCAGCTACTAATATCTTAGATTTATACCTCTGTGTAAGTTAATTGTTCTTTTTCTTGGCTACTTAAAATTCTTTTTAGTTGTAATTGTGATTTGTTGTCCTGGTAACTTTAAACTGGCACTAGTATGAATCTGCACACAGTCTAGTATTTATGCAAGCAACACAAATCTTCTCATTCATATGCACCATGTATTTATGAGATGTCTGTAAAGATATAAAAGTAGTTGGAAGTATGAAGTCTGTCCTCAAATTTGTTTTTAGAAGGGCTGAGCAGTATTGCAGCTTAAGTGCTGACAGCCATTTGTAATAAGCAAACTCTGGTGCAACAACTGTTGCTCCTGATCTGACTGACTGAGGCTGTTGACAAGGGAATGCTGTGTTTGACAAGGTGCATTTAAGAGGGTTAGATACTCAGATTTAAACTTCTCTAACAACATTATCTTGGATCATCTGTAGATATCCAGAAAGATGTTGAAAAACAGGCCAGCTCTAAGCAGCTTTTGAGAGTTAAATCTTCATCTCTATTACAAGTAGACTTGGTCAGAGGTGTAGCATCAGTCAGCAGATAAGCTCAAACAAACAAGTAAATCAGTGTTTCAATATGCATGAAATACTAATGAATACGGTTTCCTTTCAGCCATGCCCTAAAGCCATTGATGATGTCTTTAATTCAAAACTGAATGTCATTGGAGCAGTTGGCCTTGGTATTGCTGTGATAATGGTGAGTTTGCAGATTAGAAGATCGCTGGCTGGCCAAGGGTGCTTAGAGTACAAGTCTACTGCCGGATACTAACGACAGTCTGTGAGCCTGTTCCACTAATGATAAGTACCTGTAAGATAAGGTCCTTGAGACAACTCATTGGGTGGGGTGCCTGGGGTCTCCATGCTTCTACTTTGGATTAGGATCTGCCTCCTTGTAGCTTTAACATTGGCAAAGTTGTATTGAGTGGTGTGGGGTGTGCAGGTTTAAAACATGGGCTGGCAACATGGACTGTTTATTTCCTCTCTAATTGGCTAGAAGTATGAAATAACAGTGCTAATAAAACTTGCACTTGTTTCCTTTCTTAGGGGGGGAAATATGATGTAGATGCAATAAAGTATGTTGGGAAGATTCAGTATTTTAAATACTGAATTGACTTGAATTTGTAGTTGATCTGTTTTGAAGTACTGAAGGTAAGGGGGATTGGTGAGAATGAACTGAAATTTGGGGATCAGAGGCAAAGGAGGTTTGGGGACATAAACTGTAGAATAAAATGTTAGCATGCATTTTGAGCCAGGAATTATCTATGCTTTTCTACATCTTGATAAGAATATTTTTCCCCTCTGATTTCTAATTAGTCTATTTTTTTTACAGATTTTTGGCATGATATTCAGTATGGTTCTTTGCTGTGCTATCCGCAGAAACAGAGAAATGGTCTAAGAGTTGTAAGTCCAAGGCCTCTGCACTATAAAATCTGTCATTAACTCTAATGTTCTCAAAGCATTTCTAAAAGAAAATTGTATGTTACCTTTTTAATGCTTTATTTGATACTGATGTAGGTTTGCTTTCTATGCTATAGGTTAAAGTGATAAAGTTATATCTGACTCGAGATGAATATCGTACATAAAATGTGTTTTTCCTGAAACTTACATGATTTGGATATATTTATGTCTAAGGCAATTTGATACTTAATAAACAGTAAGATGTATTGTATGTTTGGGGAGAGTCATTGATAGGGGCATCAATGGAAATGTTCAGGGCTGGGTTGGATGGGGCTCTGAGCAACCTGGCCTAGTGGGAGATATCCCTGCCCATGGCAGGGGTTTGGAAGTAGATTTTCTTTAAAGGTCTTTTCCAGCCCAAACCATTCAATGTTTGTCAATGTAATTTTAGAAGACAGTTCCAAAGAACGCGAAGATTTTTCATGATCTGCTTTATTGGTGCATATTGTGGAAGATCTCATAATTTCTCCTTTTTTCAGTACATGAACAAAACTAGTTATTAATTATATTTTTCTTACTGCTGTAACAATGTCATCTTCATACAGGATTGTAAAGGTTAACTGTCATACTGACAATACACAGACAGTGGTACCCTGCTGTGCTGGGCTCTACTCTGAAGCCAGGTGGGCTTTCTTAGTCTGAGTCCTGGCATAACTCTGGCATCTGACACAGCCTCAGTGTCTTGATGAGGCAAATTCCTACACTGTGTACTCATGAGATTTTTCTCAGTAGCTGACTTTGTGCTTTGTCTGTCCAAAACCAATGAAGTACACAATCTTAAGGGCCAAATTTCAAATGTTGGGGGATACACGAGTTTGATTAGAAGTTAACATAGTGCTCTGCAGTCACTGTTCATAGCAGCAACTAGAACTGTGGCTGTTCTGTTTCAGACCAAAAGTGGAAATGGGAGGGAGCAGCTGTGTTTTTGTGGAAACCCTAGCTGAGAGGTTACCAGTTTTCCTGTCCTTACACTCCAAATGGCCTTTATAGTGTTTGAAGTATCTCCTGGTGGGATACAAACTTCACACTTCACTAGTTGCTGTGCTGTACCTGCATACGGTGTTCTTCTGCTGTAGTACATTGGATATGTTCTTAGGAGTTTCTGGTCTTTGTCATCTATGTACTTGAAATTTTTCAGCAGTTCCCACTTTTCTCTTGTAAGGAGGTTCTCTTTTGACATGAGAAATATCAGAATTGTGGAGGGTTGGGGCTCCAATTGTAGCAATAGATTAATGCCTGGATGTCTTGCCTTTAATAAATACAAAGCCTTATGCAAATACTAAGCTTTCCTCTGTAATGTATTGCTCAGTGCTATTTAATGGTGCTTTCTTAAAAAAAAGATTAATCTAAAGGAAGTGGGAAACATACAACTGAGACTTGAATGATCTCAGTTGTAAGCTCGTGAGATAATGTTGTTAGCAGGAGCTAAATAGCATCAGCTATGGTGGTAGCTCTCAAACTGATGTAGAAGTCAACTGAATAGCTGGAAGGGTAAGTTTGCACCTGTTTTCTAAAGAAGCTAAATGAGCATTTTCTGTGCGCGTTAGTCTTTACCTTATAATACTGCCTTGTTAACCACAGTGTTTGTGGTAACATTTCATGATTGTGTGCTATCAAACTCTTTTTGGAAGTACTACAACCCAACCTTCAGCCCTTCTTGAACACCCTATACTTGTTGGTTGGAGTTTTGTGTATAATTAGCTCTCTTTGAAAGAAGATTTAGTTACTTGATTATTACTTTTAGCAAGAGCATGAATTATAGGTATAAAATCTGGTTGCAGTTCTCCTAAGATCTTAAAGCTGATATCAAATCAGTACTTCTCAAAGAACTGCTTCTGAGACAGCTGGCTTTTCAGGCAGTAACTGGGACAGATTTCTTGGAGAATTTTGCCTCTAAGCAATGGCAATACCACTTTTTTTTTGTTTATTAAAAAAAAGGTTTTGTTGCACTGTCCCTCTGAGCAGAGGGTGAGTTTCCCATCTTCAAATCAGATCAGGAGTATCTGAAGGATACTTACTTGGAATGTCATATCAGAATAGGTGAGAACTGGTCATGGGGATAAGTCCTGTCTAAGGCACTAATGTAACACTGACTGTTGAACTGTCAAATGGATGATAAGTAAAGATTGCATGAGCTGTTGAAATGCATGTGGCAGAGCCTTGCTTGCTGCAAAAACGGTGTGTTCATTGGGAAACATTGATAGGCTTTGCACTGCATTGATCTGAGGCTGCTGCAAGTTGTGCATGCTATCCACTGCTATGACGAAAATCAAAGGGAAATGAAGCCAAGTCACTAAAGGATACAGCTATTTATTTGTTGTAAGCTAGCCAAGGACAGCTGGGAAAAGGAGTGCATAAAGTATGGAAACTTGCTCCAAGAAACAACCATCATATCTGCTTGCTGTGAACTCAAGAAAATATCTCCTTGCCGCTTGGCCAAACCTTAGGAAGTTCTTGGACTGGATTGAGGGTCTCTGTGAGGTATTTATGCTGGAAGAAAAATATTTTAGAGCACTTAAACTCAGATCCAGACTGCCTCAGAAATGAAGGGAGCCTCAAGCTAGCTGCACAGAACACTGTTCTGTGTTTCTATGTTAAGAGGGTGACTTTTGCCCACAGCCACTATATAATTAGGATGATTATAAAGTAGTAACCTCTTCAGTTTCTGCCTATTGGCAGCCCTGAGGAAATGACCTAATTTGAACTGTCAGCATTAAGGACCTTGATTTCTACCAGAATTCACTTTTAAATGAACCTAGAACATCTATACAGCTGTTGGACTTCACTGGCAATAATAGTTAGTGAGATTTTCCACTGCTGGATACAGGCTTTCACAAGTGTGGCTCCTACAAAATGAATCTACAAGGCAGCCTTTCATGGCTGTTTGAATGCTTCTCTTCTCTAGCTGCCTATTTGACATTCAATAGCTATTCAGGCTGAGAAGTAACTATTTTTTCACTTTGTTCTCCACCTTGACATTTAATTGCTAACTTACCATGTACTGAGTGCTTGCACTTCTGCTTTGTCCCACCAAAGAAATGGCTCTTGTATGTCAATGTGAAGCATCAGCCGTAGCATGGTGTGCTCTGCTGATGACAAGAAATTTAGGTTTGAGCTGTTGCTCTGGGACTTAGGATGAGAAAAGAATGTGGGTAGAGAAGAGACAAGTTTTTTGGCTTTGCAGGGGTGAAATATTAATGCAAACTGTACCTTCAGCTTATGCACACACTGCTGTTTCTGGAGAGCTGGTGCAGTGCTCAGTAGCCTTTTCCAAAGCCACAGTCTCTCCTCAGTGCTGCAATCATTTGAGAACAGTGATCAGAAGAATCCTTCTAATTGTTATCCTTGACACTCCTCTGCTGCTGTGCCTTAAGTGTTTTGCTGTACATTCTGGCATGGTTCCCCTTGCCGCAGAGATGCTGAGCAGGGCAGCTAACAACTCCAAATTACAGGTTACATCCCACCCTTGGAGACACAGTAGGGGAAAAGAGGAGGGAAGTGGCTGCTTGTCAGCAAGTCATGATTCATGCTCCTTGGAGGCTGTTCAGTCAGGCAGATGTTAAAAGTGGCTGTGCATGTTCAATCGAATTTACTGTTTTCTGCTTCTTTTATGACACTCATTAATTCTTTGGAAATCTCTGTGACTTTTACTGAGCGAGACTGAAGACAGAAAAATCATTGTTAGATAGAGGCTGGTTACGCAAGCCTGCACAGCCATGTTGCATTATGGGACAAGTTAGTTTCTCCTCATGTTCCACTGCCCCAGGGCTGCCTTTGTTGGGTATATGGCATTATGGCATGGAGAGGAAAGAAGGAAGCAAAGCCAACATTAGTCACTGCTGTGTGCCTTTCCTTAGGACTGGCTTTATTGGTATAGTGATGTTGCAAAAATTCTCCTGTCACATGGATGACCTGCTTTGTGTTTCACTGCACCGGATGAAAAAGCCAGCTGACCTGTATCCAGTCAAACTCCTGCTTCAGATGACACTGTGTCCACTTCAAAAGCCAAGCTATTTTTTAAGCAGCTTGTCTCCTAGGGGCAGCTGCTCTGCCCCTAGTATCAGGAAACTACAGTCCCTGGGAACCTCTGCTCTTACAGGGCTGTTGCTTTGTACTATATAGGACTATTGTGATTTCTAGACCCTCAAATGCTAACATAGAATCAGAATATCCCAAATTGGAAGGGACTCACAAAGGCCATTGAGTCCAACTCCTGGTTCTACATAGGACCATTCAAAATTCAAATGCAGTGTCTGAGAGCATTTTTCAGCCAATTCTTGAACTCCAGCAACCTGAACCTGTGACCACTGCCCTGGGGAGCCTGTTCCAGTGCCCAACTGCCTTTTCCTTATACCCAGTCCAACCTTCCCATGATACAGCTCCATGCCATTCCACCAGATCCTGTCACTGTCAAAAGAGAGAAGAAATCAGCGCCTACCCTTCTGTTCCCCTTCTGAGGAAGATGTACACTGCACCGAGGCCTCCCTTCAGTCTCCTCTAAAGATAATGATTGTGCTTTTATTTGTTTTCTTTCTTTTTAAATTTTTCTTGGGAGCTATGTAAGCATGTGGACTGTACTTGTGGGACCAAAGTCTTCTCTTCTGCAGGTTGGTCAAGCCTCATAACTTCAGGATCTTCTCACAGTGAACATGCTTCAGAAAGCTAACCATCTTTATTGCCCTACTCTTAGCTCACTCTGGTTTGTCAGTGATGGATATTGAGGTCCAAAACTGGACACTGTGTTGTAGATGTAGCACACTGGTTACTGACCTCCTTTAAAATGACCTCCTTTCTCTTTTTATGCACTTGGAAACTTGCACTACTTGTAAGCTACCTGAGGATCTGTTTCTGTCAGAAGCAAATAGGGAAAATACCTTGCTCTTCTGGGAAGATCTTTAATAAGGATCTTTGAGATAGGGTAGTTGTCTGGAAAAAGTTATCACAGACACAGCTCTTCAGCTGCTCTCTAAGAAGCTGTAGGCTTTTGCCCTTGGATTCTCCCTTGTGATGCTCCATTCAGTTAGTAGCCAAGATGAGAAGAACTGTAGTAATGAAAACCAATACACAGGTTTTTGGTGCATTTTGGGTTTTTGAAGGATAGAGTGTCCATGACCAAGAGTGTTATCATGAAAAAAGAAATAACACTGAGGTGAAAATGGGACAGAAATCTGTACCACTGGTGAAGGCACCACTTTGCAAACTCTTCCTGTCAAGGATTGCTAGTCCCATATGTCAAGATCCACTAGAAAGAATAAGTTTCTCCTCTTTGCAAAGGCCAGTTTAGCTCCCCCCTTGACTTAGCTCTGCAGGTGTAAGAAGCAAGCTTTGCTGCCATCAGTTTCCCTTCCTCATTTTGTCAGGGCTCTCACAAGCTACTTCCTAAGCTTTCTCAGCTGTGCAAAAGGGAGCAACCACTGCCCTTTTCATAAGGGGGAACCGTTCACTTTGAGCATTATGTTACACTGTGAGCAAAGTTGCCCTCTGTCTGGGTGTCCGCAGTGACCTCACTTACTCATAGGGGAAAACTGTTAAATGTTTGTAAAATTTTTCCTTCTGTAAATGATTTGCTTTACAAGGCACATCATATTTATTTGTAAAGTTTGTCTTGCAGCTAATACTAACTTTTCACATGACTCCTCCATGCTTTTTGTGAACTGACCTTGTTGTCAGCTCCTTCTCACTGTCAGAGTTCAAATGTTTGTGCATGAACTTTCTGCCTGCCTCAAGTTGACTTTTGTTATATGAACCAAAGTTTCAGCAAATAGAGCTCAGTTGTTTTCAACAATGAACTTAGAGAAACACAATTTATTGCTTTGCCACAGCTTAAAAAAATAATAGTAATTTTTTAAAAGTCCAGCACAAACGTACAGTCAGGTTGTAACCTGCTACTGTGGTCTGTGTTGCCAAGTTCCTACAGAAACCGCACAACAGCACAATGTGTCAGATGCAGGAATGACATGCCAGGCTGCAACACTGAGAGCAGGTCTTCTCGTGCCTGTTGCTGGTCCTGTGTTGCAATCCACAGAACAATCTGACATTCAGAGATGCATGACTTTGTGGCTCACTAGTTAGTGTTTCCTGGAGCTGGGGGAAGGGAGATTCCGGTCCAAGAACATTCACACATTTCATACAATGATCTCTTTTACAAGGAAATATTTAGAACACACAGGTCTGTACATTACCAGGATGAGACAAGAGTTATGATCATTGCTTTGGGGTAGCTTTTATTATTGTTGTTTTGTGTCAGCAGAAAAATGAAGAACCTCAGAGTAGCCAGTGAACTTTCCTTGTACCAGTCCTCACATCTACCTTGACAGTTCTTGCACCTCACAGCCCTTTCCAGCATCAAAGCAAAGGAAGGGAGAAAAAACAGAGATGGAAGAAAGGGTCAGAGCTTTAAACAGAGCAGGGAGCACAAATGCAGAGCACAAGTCTAGAATAAAACCTGGACAGACCAGTAAGGTGGCAAGGCAGACACAGGTATGGGGAACGACAGGAACATGTAATACTTGAGAAAAAACATGTATACAGAAGATCAGAGTAAAATATACAGAAGCCTCTTCTGCCTTGAAATGCTGGCACTATGAAAAGAGCTATTAGCAAGCTCATTAGCTCAAATGATGAAATTGAAGAATCCAGCCCTCTGATGATCATTGTGTGTGCTATTGACCCCACATCATGAAACATATACTTTACTGTTTATTTAACAACAACAAAAATCAACACTCAAGAACAGAGAATAAATGACGTTAAGATTGCAGGGAATGAAAACTCTAATTCATGTATTCATACATTTTGATCCAGTTCTGCAAGATCTCCTTTTCCCTTTGGCAGCAGATTGGAAGTGCTAATATGGAGGAAATAAGGAAGGAAATAAGGAAGAGAAAGAATGGCCTTGTGAAGAAGACAAACTGTGTCATCAGAACTAGTCAGAACTAGTCAGAATCCCTGCTTCTGCGGGACAAGACAGCTGATTCCTCATTTTCTGTGTGTATGAGAAGTATACACATGCTACAAGTATACATGCTACGGTGCTGGGCACAAATGACAGCAACTGAAGTCTCCAAGAGCCATTCACAACAAAATATTGCATCTATGAATGCAATTATGGCTTTATTGTCTTAGTTCAATGCCAATACCTATTTCTGAACTTAATTATTTTTGTGCCTGCATTCCTAAGCTGTAAAGGAAAGGTGCAGGAAAGAACTGTAGTAGTGGCTCCTATTCATGTAGGGTTCATGTCTGTGTAACATTCACCAACAATGCTGTGAGCATCATCAAAATGCCATGTAGGAACTATTAACAACATAGTGAGGAATTATGATTACACGAAGTAAATATGATCTCAGTCTTACACTGGCTGAAAAGCCCCCCCCAAAATCCAAATTACTACATACATACCCACTGGCTGAGACAGAGGTTGTGAGCGAAAATACTAATTAATTACAAGATCACCTACTATTATAATGCATAGGCACAAAAGAAGCTGCACATTTACAGCAACATTTCCTAATTTTTCAATGCTCAGCTCTGTTATCTTAAATAATTTTCATCTGTCTTTTGACAAGCAACATTGATGCTTTTCAAAGTGCTGTTCTACCCACTCAGAAGTGCACCCTTTACTGGCATTTCCAGTGGCTGCACAACAGATATACTCTATGCATAGCTGGTAAGATAAGTGCTGGTTTTCTGCCCCCTAGCATTTTTTGCAAGCATAATACTTCCCATTTGATCTGCGGTTGCCAGTGAAAATGCCCTACTGAGTTCCACACATGCCTCTTCACCCTCCAGATAACTTCACATCTCACATGCTCGCAGGGCACTCATTGCTCAGCACTGGAGGGACACTGCACTAACAGAAAGAGGCTTTCCAGAATGGTAGATTGATGCAAAAAAATAAACCATGCCTGCTGTCTCGCTCCAATTAGGAGGGAGAGGAGGTTCTTTTGATACATGTTAGCCCGACCAGTTTATTACAAATTCTAGTTGTTTAGGGAGATGGAGAAGGGAAGATGGGTGATAGAGAAGAGAGAGGAAATAAAAGCAAGAAGTCTTTGTAGAAAGCAAGAGAGAAATAGTCACTACCGGGATTCCAATGTAGCTCGTAGTTCAGATGCTGATCTCCAGTAGCGATGGGTTGTTGGGTTATTGGAGGTTTCAGTTGACAACAACTTCTTCCTCTCTTAATGAGAGTGCAAACTTAAGTCCAGAGTGGTCAAATCAGCTTTTTTTGGAGTGACAGCTCCTGGCTTTTGGATCTCAGCAGGAACTCCTTTGTTCCCATCTTCTGGGCCTTACCAACAGATAAGAGGGAGCAGGGAGATGCCAAACTGTATCTTGCCTTCACAGGATACGATGGTATCATCCCCCAGTCTCTCGTACCAGTTATTTGGTCACTGGCCAGATCTTCCACCAGTAAACACTCCTGAGCATTTCCTTTCAAAGGCAAACAGCTCCAAAGAAATACTTTCAAATGTAAAATTGTCCACAAAGTGATGCCAGCTGCTTGACACCCACCACTCACCGCCTAGGTAAGCCAGAGTCTTATCTCAAAAAATGCCTCAGAAGGCAAGTTTTGAGCCAGGAGAAAAAACAGTTGTTGCCTTTCACACGTGCTCTGTGTATAGCAGCAAGCAGAAATTATAGGAGGTATTTTCAGTCCTTTTCACAAATAGAGCAAGAGAAACAACCTAGCAGCCAAACAGCTTGCCTCTGCAGGTTAGGGGTGACAGTAGCACACAGCTCACGTCAGCTCAAAATTCATGCTGACCTCAACTCGGGACATTGCTAAGCCTTTAAACATACTGAAATGCTCTCCAAGAAGACAGCTAAGAGGATTAATGTGCAGTGCCTTGGTACACTATTCCAGTTAAAAAACCCAGATTGCAAAAGCTGTCTCAGCACCACGGCCAGCTTCTCTCGCCCTGCAGCTCAAGCCCACCGTTCAACCCTGTCAAGAGAGCTGCTGGGATAGGACACAGAGCAGAAGAGCTGTCCCATCAGCACAGAGACACTCGTAACCAACACCAGAGCAGGTCACAGGCTGGGGGTCCTTGCACCACGTGGAGGAGTCATACAAAATACCTTTTCACATACGTTTCTCCTCACCCTCTCTCTGGTTACCCTGTCTCCTTCGCACTCTTTTTCCCTCCAGCCTTCTCCCACCAGTGTTTTAGGTTTCCTCTAGGAGCCAATAGTACAGTAGTTTGAAGAGACTTTTACTACCTCTTATCACCATACATCGTGGCATTTTAATCTTAGGACACTGCCTGGAGCCATGCACAGTACAAGGAAGAGTGTGGTCAGAAATACTGGGAACAGGGCCTTTTGCCCAGGCTTCTGAGCAGGTGGGTTTGACTCCACACTTGAACACACATGGCTGTCTGGTATGCATGTATGTGTCAGGGCACAGCCTAACACAATTTCTCACATGTGCCTCTTGCTGTGGCATACAGAGTAGAAAGCGTGGAAATAGAAAACTTAAAAAAAAAAAAGGAAAAGCTGACCAGCTACCTCAGGTGAAAGGGTTGAGGAGAAGTGACAGTGTTAAAAGAGGAAAGAAAGGTACGGAAATGATCTTCCCACAGAAAGAGGGACTGATGCAGGGGGTCTTCCATTGCAGCAGGGAGCTCTGGAGAAGCCATGTTTCCTCCTTGCCCCCAAGTCTTGAAAGCAGAATGGAGCCCAAAGGTACACTTTGCAGGTAAAACAGGCTTCAGCTTTTGCTCTTGTTCACATGTTGCTTATAATTCCTGAAAAGAAACCAAGAGGACCTTACCATTTTTTTTTTCCTAGGTGTTCTAACAATATATAGTAAGCACAGTAGAGATAAGCAGCATCCCAGGATGGTGGTTCACATGCCTACATATAACTGGTATGACTTATGCCACACATCTTATGCATACTATTCTGGCAGATTTATTATCAGTTCTGAAGATCTGATTACCATTAAGCTAAATGAGGTATTGCAGGTGTTTCCACGCTTACCAGCATTTATCTGTGGAGATGTATGATACTGTCAGATAATGGACTTGGTTATTTTCATGTATTATTCTTCTGCAAACACAGACATATAAAGAGGAAAATCAATATTTACCATGCAGCAATAGATTATATTCTCATACTCTTTGTAGCAATCTTTATAATTAGTGATAAAAATTGGAATTTCAACTCATCCGCTGAATAAATGTTGATACTTTCTAATACATTCTTCTTCAAAGAAACTAAGAATATTCCTCTTGATTAAAACAGGTGTTATTTCATGAGGCTTTCCATACTCTTGAGCCTTCATCAAATGGCATGCAAAGAAAGAATCTTGTAAACAGAAAACAAACAGAGCATTAATAAAACTTATCCAATTCTACTAAAAGAAGCTGCAGCAGGGAGAATAGCAAGAGGAGCCTAAGAAATTATGAGAGTTCAAGCTACTAGTGCATCTGCTGTTGAAGATGTAACAGACCAACTCTTGGTGTTACTTGAGCTACAGCACAGCACACGCAAGCTGTCATTGTTTGCACCAGTTGCATGCCTTTGCATCTATGGAGTAGATTAAGCTTGGTTTAGCTCTAGTGAAGTCAGTGGAACTGCAAAAGGGATGAATTTGGTCTTCTGCATACTGTCAAGTTCCTAATCTTTTCTACAGATGTTAACAGTGATGTGAAAGAAATCTACATTCAAAACTTCAAACCAAATTAAGCTTAGCAAATTTAAGGTGCAAGCATGGAAATTAATCTTACTGTTCCACTCAAAATACTTGGAGATGCCTACATTTTATTCAAAAGCTTGAATACAAAAGATTTGCCATTTAAAAATTTTACTATGCTCACTCGCTCCCAATACTTTCTGAAATTACTTCACATTGTTATCCTGAATGCCCACATGATTGTTATGGGATATGTCACAGGCAGAATATGTGAGTTCACTGTGCAACACATCAAACAATAGCCAAAAGGCCTATTTCTGAAACTAAAAGTTTCTCAAGAATACACAGTAAGAGAATTCAGGGTAAGAGAAGAGGCAAGTAGCAGACAAGCTGATGTTCTGTTGTTATTCTTGTGCTTTTTATCTCCTGGAAGGGTTGGTTTTGTACCCAGGCAAGATTCATAAACAAAACTAGCTAAAGAGAGTTCTGCAGTCATCACTAGCAGTTTTCAGGTCACACTTGTAATCACAGTGAAAATTCCTTTCCATGCTTCTTAGAAATATTGGCTTAGACTGTTCAGCTGTGAATGAGTGAAACAAGCATGAACTGATGCTCAGTCCCCACCACATTCCCAGCCTGCTACAGTTAATAATAAATGTTTGCTCTAGAAAAAGAAAATTCCTGAATCTCGTCACAGATTTGTAGGTTCATGATGTAAATCTGTTCCTGCCTATACTACTTAGCCTTTGGCCACTGACAGTGACAATGAAAACAAACAAGCAAACAAAAAAAAGTGGACCGACAACATTCAGCTCCTACCAGCATCCTTTATGGTACAGAAAAAAATGAAGTAGAAGATCTGACAGTGCTTAATTTCACAGAATACAATAAAAGCATATAGAACATGGTAATGTAAAAGTTACTTAAGCCATGCCTGTGTCCAAAAGACAATGAAAATGCTAACAGTTCAGCACAGAAATTATCAAAGGAAATTCATTGCCAGCTTCACATAAGACAGTGGTCTGTCCCCAGAAGGACACAGTGAGATCCTGACATTTTAGATACTCCTCATACATGCTATACATTCAACTGGTTAAAGCTCATTTGGAAACCACAGTTCCTAGGAACTGTAACCATTTGTTTATGAACCAGGGTATGAGGCCTCTTCACTCAAGTCCTCTGCTGCTACCACTGATGATTGTTTTGAGAGATGTATTTTTATCTGTTTCCTAGGACAACAGTCCCAGGTAAAATAGCAGCCAAGACTCAAGATCACTTCTGTACTAAATTACTCATGCTAACACTGCAGCTTGATGTTCCCACAGATTTGCAAGAATGTGAGAGAAAAGCATCCCATCAGATTAAACTACAACATATCCTGAAAGGATGCAGATGCAAATACAAGGCATGACACGTGAACTGTCTACAGTTCCTGTTAACTGAAGATGACAGTTAAAAGCTTAACCCATCTCACAATAACTGAGCCACTTAAACTGTTGTGTCAGATCTTAGTATCTCATGACAGTGGTACCCCACCCAATATTTAAGTTATCAATTCCTAGGTAAGTTTGAACAACATAACCCTCAGCAATTCAAACAGGATGCAAACCAACTAATAATTGATGGAGACTTGGTTATATTGATGACATTTATAGTTTGAATATATTAATTTTTATAATATTTGTGTGTAAAAGCTGGTAAACATGAAACTAGTGGTGGACTGGACTTCCCTCAAAATTTCTTGTACTGTCTGTGATTCTTAAAATTAGATGTACTTGCTGGAGTTCCTCCTCATATTGTATGCATCCCTGGGCTCTCTTCCCAGGATACAAGCCATGCTTTCAAACTCTTGGAAATTTCCACCTATCCAGGGGACTCTGTTGTCTGTATCAGCTCTTTCTTTTCTACACACCCCTCAAGATCTTAATTAATTATTAAGAATAAAGTCAGATTTAGAAAAAAACAACAACAAAAACATAACACAGACTAGAATTTAGATTGATTTAAATTTTCCAACTTCTTTCATCAGCAGGAAAACAATAATGGCAATAATAATTAAAAACAAAAAGCTGCAATTGTTGTAAGATTCTCTATTCTTAATTTGCAGTTCAGATAGTAATGTTTCCTCTTGTTTTTTCTTGGAGCACAGCATCAATCAATAGTTTCTTCTTAATAATCTGTTTTTCTTCAGATGTTAAAGAAAATGTAATCCTCACATGAGCTAGAAGTGCCTGAATTTTTTCCAAATATTTCACATTACAAAATTAGACAAACATTCTCCCTCAACTCTTTACAGCAAATCTAGAGCAATATAACTTTGTCTCTAAAATAAATGTGTATTTCTGAAAATTCATATGAGAAATCAAAACGAAAAGCTATCCCTTCCTCTCTTCTTTCTCAAGAAGTTCTGCCTTGAAGAGACGTGTAGAAATAATCCTGTGTAGCTGCTTAGCTTACAACAGAATAAGTCTGACAGAACTGTATTTTACTCATACCATTTATTCTCCATTTCTAAGAAGAGATGAA
This sequence comes from Aquila spilogaster, assembly GCA_024606505.1. Classification (NCBI taxonomy): domain Eukaryota; kingdom Metazoa; phylum Chordata; class Aves; order Accipitriformes; family Accipitridae; genus Aquila; species Aquila spilogaster. The sequence goes on from JANHGO010007558.1 coordinate 85,639, forward strand.
TCTGAGAACCAGATGGATAATTGGGCCAATTTTGTACCAGAACCCAAAAAAAGAAAATCCATTCATGCCACAGTTTTGCTTCCATAACTCCATAACTGCAGACAGAAGAGCTACTACTGTCTTGGAACTCTTCCCTTATTTCATCTCCACTTTTCATTTAAAAAAAAAAAATAAAGAAAAAAATTGACTTTTCATTACCAACAATACTCTCTTCCTTCTTGATGCTGCTCTCTATTTCCTCTCTTTCAGCAAGTGATGTCAACTCTGGTTCTTTTTGGTGGTTCTGATATAAACTTTGATCTGATGTTATCGCTCCCTTTTGTTTTCCAGTACGTGGCATGGATCCTAACGTTGTTCCATGATGCACTTGAAGGCAATATGGAGAGAAGGGCAGGCAAGGCAGCTGAGTGTACAAGATCTGTTCTGTGAAATATTGTCCTCCTGCTGTGCTAGAAAATGGAATTTGGGATTGCAGCTGATGCAAGAACAGAGCTTCCTGCATGTAGCAATCGTTCCAGGGGACAGCCTGATAGGCAGCAATGCCCACTGAGTAAAAAGCAACAAAGAATGGAGAAAATCGTGACAATAAGGAAAGTAGGATTAAAATCATGTGCATGTAAAAATGCACGTTTTTGCTTCTGACAGTGTACTCAGTACAGTGTTACAGTTATTCCTTAATGTTTACTGCAATGGAGCAGACATCACACATGCATGAAGATTAGTTTTGTTGTTTACATTGCAGTCTATCTATTCAGAACATTTTTATTAGGAGAAAAATATCTCAAACTATAGCATTACTACAATCTAAAGAACAAGATGTCACTTCAGCACGGATCCTGGGTGTATGTAATGGTATTAGAGATCCCTCAATATTGTTTTTTCTCCACTCGTTTTCTAAGTGAGCTCTGCAAAGCATGAACTGAATGCTTAATCATAACTTTGATCTATGAAAGTTGCAATTCAGGAAGCTTGAATGTTTGTTTAATTCATATTAATACAGCTCAATTGTTCACTTGGTTACATGCTGAAATAAGAGTTTATGGTGTATCTACACTGCCAATTTGGTTCTCTTCCCACTGCACTTCTGTATCCCTGGCTGCAGTTATCCAGTTTGTATAACAGTCACAGGATCGTTTCCTTGAAGGAAAGAGCCCCACCACTGCTAATTCACTACGTGTTGTGCTCCAGACAGAAGTAAGACTCTGAGACTATTTCTTCAGCAATCCTACTTCATCAGTCCTGGGAAAACCTATACTTATCCTTCTATGCTTGCATGACATGCTGTAAGGTATACAACACACGCTTCTGGCATCATACTATAAAAATATTGACTTGGTGTGCTGGAATACAGCCCTCTCATTACTTCTGACATTTCAAACTGAAAAACCACAGAAAATAGTAATTATGCCTTAAAACCAAAGAGAAGAACCAGGCCAAGTGCTAGATAGAGTTGCTGCCAACCTGTTCTAGAAAATGTTTGCCATGAACAGTGAGCCAGCTTGCACCAATCACCCCATGAGTCAGACTTTTTCCTTGACAAAGTCCACAAAAATGGTACAGGAGCAGCATCTGTAGTCTGAAAGCATTTTATTCTCTTATTTGATGAGAAATGTCTTTTAGACTGTCACTTTAATTTAACAAACCTGACAGACAAAGTAAATAAATAGCAGTAGTCTTATCTTTTGACTGCACCATGGCTTGAACAAACTCAGAATACAAGTCACTGACACAAAAAGATAGCAATATTGCCATTTCTACCTAGTTACTTAGAAAATTATGCTGAATTGCTTTATTCTAAATGGTATCACAAATTTCTATCAGAGAAAAAAAAAAAAAAGCCATAACAATATTCCCTTGGCCCTCATCTCTGACCATCTTCCACTGTGCTACCCTAAGATACATAAAGTTCATTCAAAATGCAGAAGCCCAGCCCAGCAGATTTGGAACTCTGTTTTTCTTGTTCCCTCCAGCTACTCAGTTTCCTGTGACACCTTTTTTTGTTCTTGACCACTACCTTACATACACCATAGGCATGTTAGTTTGCTCAGTATTCTTCTGAAAAAGGTAAGTTGCTCTCCAATCCAGATGAAACCACTGCAGTACCTAATATACACACACAGTAACACTCTCTCTAATGTATAATTGGATTCAAATTAATGGGTCACAAACCACTTAAGAGAACAAAAGACTGTGGAGAGGGGAGAAAAAGCTATAAATATATAATATTATGCGTGTATGCGCATTCCTTCTTCCTCTCAGTCATCAGTGAAACCACTGGTCACCCTGATGTTTTCAGGTGACACTTACTCCTGAGGAGTGAGATGTCAAGATTTCAGAAGTTTACCTGTGTTTCCATTCTGCTGCTGTAACACAAGTTGTTCCCCCACATGGTTTTGTAAATAGCCCTGTGTGGCTCCTGCTGACCCATAGGTTACCATTCCACTGCTGCCAGGTAAGGCAAGGAAAGCTGCACTGGAATCAGTTGATGTTGTAGAAATGAGGTGAACGCTGGAGACATTGCTGGGTGGGTGAAATGGCAGACAGTGGAACTGGGAGCACTGCTGCTGCTGGGAATGTTGGGACAGCTGGTAAGTTCCACCCTTTCTGCCATACTGACAGTATGGGGTCTCTAGACTGCCTATAAACTCCAGCTGCTGAGGGGAAACTGGTGAACACAAGCTGTGGAGAGAAAGAAGAGAAGCAATTCAGAGTTCAAAGTAGGGTCAGCACCATACAGCACCTTGTAAAATACACAGCTGTTGTTTTGTCACCCTTGACAGCCATTCAAATCCTTATCTGACTCCAACGCTTTCTTCCAAATCCCAAGCACATGAAAAAAGAGCTTTAACAGCAGGATTCTCTAACATAGTGCACTGATGGGGACTACCTTTCAGTTTTTCCCACTCTGTAAGGCACACACCAACACTTAATACATCCCCTCTCAAGAATGTGCTTCTGAACTTCACTTCCACTTGATATGCATGCAGTTATTACAGATACCACATTTCTGAAGGTAAGTATATAGTCCTACTACGTCATACACCTTTTCATACTCAATTTAAAGGGTTTGTTTTCTTTTGAATTCTCAGTTACACTCCCATCTATTTCCTTGTCTCATGTCCCAGCCTTGCCCTCCCGAGATTCACTGTCTTCTTCAAAGAGAATCCTACCCTTGATTCTGGATGCTATAAGTGAAGGCCTCCTTGGAGCTGTTTTCCTGACTGGACAAGCTGCATTCACTGTTGGGAGCATCCAGCATCAAGGGAACAATGTGACTGCAGGGGCCGAAGGAAAGGCTGAGAGGGAGGCTGGCCCTGCGAATGGGTGGAGGGCTAGGAAGGCTGGGGAAGCACTCCACTCTGCTGGAACTGAAGTCAAGCTGCAGCAACGCCTTTGTCTGAACTGCTTCGCGAGATGCCGTAATTCCTGACACTGAAGAGACTGTGAATTAAAAGAGAGACTGTCATAGTAAAAATTAAAAGGAGTAAGCACAGGATCGGTCTAACAAAAGTGACAGAACAGAAAAGCAAGATGCTAGTGAAGGAGTGTATGAATAATGTGAACAAAAATAAACAAGTAGCAGCACTGCTTCTGGGAAGAAAAACAAGTAGTAGCAAGCTCTCTGGAACATACAGTTAACTAAGTTAACTAAGATTACCTTCAGGATTTCAGTCTCTGTATACTAGATTTATTCAGCTCTCAAGAAGGCAGCCAAATGAAAATAAGTACTTCATGGAATAAAGACAGGATCCCCCAGCCTTCTTCCATGTCTACTGTCCTCTGGGGAAAATGTGCTGCACAGATTATCCTTTTGAAAAATTCAACTAGTTTGAAAGAAACAAAAAGTGTGCCTTTGGAGACGTACCACCTTGGCCATGCTTTAAAAACAAAACTTTCACTCCTGATACAGCTTTTGAAGAATCATGCCAAACACTAAAAAAGAAAAAAAAGAAAAAAAAAGATGACAGGATGTCAGTGAAGGGTCTTGGAAAAAGGAAGCTGGGAGATAGGAAAGCACAATAACATATTTCAGTTGCTAGTCTTGTTTGGTGGCCTGTCTCTTCAGTCACTGCTGAAAAAGGAGAGCGGAGCAGTTTCTTACAAAGCCACCTCTGTGGAAAGAGGACCTGATAGGAAGAGAAAAGTTCGTAAGTATGTATGCTAGTGATCCAGAACAAGTATACACAGATGTTCAAGAATTTTGTATGTGGTCTTCAAGAACTTTGTACATGAACAAAATGCTCTTCTATCGAGACAAACATCAAATTATTTCTTTTTAGAGAAATGTAACTACCTTCAGGTATGTAGGGCAACTAAAATGATTTTTCAAGACTAGTTAGGCTGAACCAGAATAAGGATGAGCAGATACAAGAATATAACACAGACATTATTATTAAAGTAGGATTGGTCTATTTCCATACATGGCAAAGCACTCAGGGAACGTGTTAGTAGTGTGAATAGTTTACAGCTGTACTGCACCCTTACAGGCATAGAGAGGAACATCAGATGCACTCCACCAGGTCTTTGGCATAAAACCTAAACATAATACTGCTGCAACTAGAATGAGCAACCTTTACAAAATTTCAGAATGCATGTGCAGAGAGCTAATAAGATTTCACTTGAATCATTTGCATCTCCATTTCTAAGATTCCCTAGTGAGCTGTGCAGTTGTGTTTATTTTGCTGTACCTTCCTGCATGATTTTTTTCCAACTCACTGCAACTATGGAAAGAGACAGCTAGGATATTTCCGCAAAAAAACTTGAATAGCCCTGAGGTTGGGATAATTTCAAAAACTAGATCAAGACCTAGAATGGCATCTCTAAAGCATTCACACTCCCAGGCAATTTCCAGTGGTTTAGAGTATATTCAAATAGCAAACTTTCTCCATTTCAGGCAGCCATTATGTTGCATGTACATGTTACATTCATAATTATTTTGACATAGCATACAATCCAAGGTTTGTAAAACAAAGAAGTCAGAACAACTTTTAGTTTCATAACAAGTCAAAATAACTTAGCCAGAAATTGAACTGAAGCTCTGTTTTCATTTACAAAAGTCTTTGTTTGCAAAGGCCCAGAATATAATATTTTGCATAAACTTTATGAAACAGTAGCCATATAGGGCACAACTTATCTGAAAAACTGTCTATATCCAGATAAATTTCAATTCAGTAATGACAGTACAGTGAGCTATTCTGAAGTTGGTCTTAGCCTTGCTCAGGACAAACGTGAGCAGTATTAATAACATATCCCAGAAAAACAATTCTAAACCCACTTTCATACATAATGAGAAATATGTTCCGTTTTTTCAAAAAAAAATATTTTAAACACTTAATACAAATAACCCTTGTGCATCATGACATTAGAACCATGAATAATGTCTTTGCTGTAGTATAGCTGCTTTGTCAGCATCCTGGCAGAATTAAGAGACCCATTCCTTAGGGCAAAGAGTTTCCAATGAATGAAACAGAGTCTTAAGTTAAAAGGAAATAAAAAGATGTAAAGGATATGTATACTTCTCTCAAGATGACTGTTCACAGTCTTTCACCAAACTTTAGGGAACTGATTCCTACGCTTACAGATGTGTCCAAGAACTGAAAACTGAGCATGGTTTCAACTATGAGACTATGTTTTAGGGAGATGTTTTCATTGTTGTTATCAGGTCAGATCACCTCCAAAATATCCAAACTAACTGCTTTGGAGCCCTTTCTCCCAGTATCTGCCATACATTACTTTCTATGTCGAACACATCATGCTGACTCCAGAAGGCCTTGACATGAGAAAACTGTCACAATTCTGGCAGATAACCAAGCGGCTGTTTGCAGACTGTACAGTAGGCCTGACTAACTGCTCAAAAAGCACAGTGTTGGGTACAACACAGCTGATGTTGAGCAACAAATCTAACTTCAGACAATGTACTTATACTTGGACTGCTTTCTCAAGCATCAACTGTTCAGCAAAAGGCTCTGTTACTATGAGTCTCAGTCACATATCATTCATTCAATCCAGCTTCTTGTAATAAAACATGCCTGTAATTGTAATCACAGCATTTACTAGAACATTAAGGGTCACACAATAATTTCAGGAAGAGAATGTGTAAGTTCTGTGAGAAATACATCTTTCTTACAAAAGGCATCTTGAAAGTAGATAAAAATCTTAAAGTTAGGAGCAAAAGCGTTCTTCGATTAATGAACTAAAGATGAGTAAACCAATTTCAGCCTATAATGCATAGGACTATGGTCTATAGGAGAAATGTGTTGGTCTGATCTTCTGGATTTTCAGTAGAACACAACCTACTACTTCTTTAAAAGGTATGACTCTCATTTGCCATGTAAGCTATATATCATCAGTTTTAAAGTAACTTGTTTAAAGGCCAGAATAGTGAAATCATTAAGACTTACGGGATTTATTTACCGTTCTTTGACAAATCATGTTAAACTTCATGCAATTGCTCCTCCATTCCATTCAAATTTCTGCTTCTGGCTAATCAATCATACTGTTATTTCCCTAAGAGCATAAGGGAAAGCATAAGGCTGGGCTCCCACCATGTGTCTTCAGCAAAGCAGGCACATGAAAGAAATACTTCCTACAAAATCACCAAGGGGAACAAATAATCTTCAACTAACAGAGGCACAGATAGTAGCCTTTATTTCTAAAAATCACTGAACCTCGCAATGTGTGCTCATTAGCAAAGCATGCCTCTTTTCTTCAAAGTAATTTAGAAATGGTAATATTTTTGTCATACAGATATTTATTTGGAAAGTATTTAACAGCCTTAGATGACAGTCTTCATTACTTCTTGCTTAGCTTGATTTAAAGAGAACAAGAAGAATTTTGTTCCCTTACATGCGCCTAGTAGAGTAAGATATATTTTCATCTTCACACGTCCTTAATACTGAAGATACTGGAGTTTCAGACAAGTAAAGGAAGTATGTATTTCATAAAAGCTAGATTTACACACAGCAGCAAGTTCAAAGGATCTGGGGAGTAAAAACCCATAAATCTTCATCTTGATTTTTTTTTTCCACATCAAGAATTGCATCCCAGAGTGCAGATTCCCCAGAAAGAAATTGCTCAATACAGACAGATGACAAGATCACATCCCTGAATGAAAATTTATTTCTCCAATAGATATACTCTTCTCTTGATTAAATAGCACATCTGCAAATGTACATTAGGAACCAGGAGAGCTCTGCAGATGAGTATAGAAATATGAGGATATTTGCTCTGTTTCCTTTAAATCAATTATTTTTTTCAGAATCTTGGCCTTTATCTAAATACAGGACTCAATTGTCTGCACCACTTCAACATTCTGGAAAACAGCAAATTATTCAAATACTTTTACCATGTTTACTCCACTGCAAGAAGTGGAAAAGCTAACTGAATTACACACTCATATTGGTTAAAGAGCTCATAGAATTGATTAAGTAACAAAAGTGCTGAATTAGATATCAAGAAGGTATCTTTAATAAGTGTCTCTCTTTTAACACATACTGTTATTTATTGGCATTCAAAATTTATTTATAGGCTCTTACAGTTGCTTTTTACAATACCAAAATAATTCCTCAGGTACCAGTGCTATTAAAAATGTACTAAAGTCTTTGAGTCATATTAGAAAGTGATCTGCACAGAATTGCCCTTACTACTGATAATTCTGTATATATAGAATACAATGAGGGTCAGAAATAACAGCATGAAATTCAAATGGATTAATTATACTAAAGAGCAGGAAAATTCTGTACCACATGTCAGCATTCTATTGCTTGAGATACTCCTCCCTAAGGAAGTGGTGAAATCCACATCATTTTGGAAATATTTTCAAGTTATGCCAACTTGGAAAAGTATATATATGAAATACTTTAAGGAACATTCCTGACTCCAAGGAATGCTTTAATACTCTACATGTGAATACACAATTGAACAAATCCTCTCTTCTTTAGTTGCCATCCATCTTTAGTCTAAATGCAACTCAGGTAGAAAACTTATCTAACAGCACAACTCACTGACTTTCAGCAGTGCTGCAACAGTAATTAAACTAGGCTATATGCTTAAGAACTCAGTCTCACTTCCTCAAGGTCAAATGGATACTTGCAGTGTTCATAACGTCTGGGGAAGTTATGTGTGTGTGTATATATATATATACATATATATATATACACATATATCTTGTGGAGATAGAAAGGTATGGAGTACCTGACAAGAAAGCTTACATAACATACCTTTCTCACAAACTCACTTCATTACAGGTTGTAGCCAGAGCACTATAGTATAAATTAGAATGTAGGATTTGTACTTTTGCCCCAAAGAGCACATAATAGCCAGAATAATATTTTTGTTATCATATAGAGAAGCACCTCTGGTCATTCTCTGAATGTCTCAATCACATATCCTTATGAGCTCATATTCAGAATTCCTTGCTGGGCTGTGGTATGACATGAATGAATAAGAACAGTAAATCTAACTCTAATACTAGTACATAGGCACCATCCAGCACAGCCATGTTAATTATAAGGAGGGAACTTCTAAATCTGGGGTCACTTTTTGGATTGATGCGATTGGACTCTAACATGACCTCCCCTGAAGTGTCTGAGAGCCTCCCAGCATCACCAAAAATAACTGATAAGGGTCTCACCTGAGGAGGAAGCAAGCAATGCAGAACGCTCACTGAGCCTGCTGGAGCTGTTTCCAGCTGTAGTGTCTACACTTAATATGGCAGACTGTTCAGGCAATGGAGGCATTGGCAGAAGAGGTGCCCTGGAGTTGTACATAAAAGGTATGAACTTGAATTAGAAGACAATGCAAGACATTACCACAAAATACACACTTTTTAAACTATCCTACAACAGGTAGATCCTAAATCATTAGATCAGTAAACACTGACTTACTTATGTGTGCAAGGAGGCAGTGCAAGGGACACCTATCAACCAATTTCTGGGGAAGCAGTCCCAGACTACTTGTGTGGAAAGGACAGGCAGCAGGGACAGTGCAATTAAGTCAGTCAGGTGGTCTCGGGTCTGTCACTTGACAGTTCTCTTTTTATTCAATCTTCTTAACAAGATTCTCATGCCGTATTGCCATGAACACCTCCCTCTGGAGACTTCATTTCTTCCACCCCCTCCTTCCCTTGAAAGGCTACACATCTTCTCACTTATTCCTTTTTCTCTCCAATGTAAATGTTCCCCATTCATCTCTGAAAGGTGCTATTTTTCATTTCTTCAGAGAAGCCCATGTCTCTGTGAGACTGTTACATGCAAGCAACATTTCCATCATGAAGTGAAAAATCCATGAAAATGTTAAGTAATGGTGGAAGGAGGTCTGGGATAAAAGGTTTCCTGTGTGTACACAAAGGGCCTGAATAGCACATAAAAAGAAAATAAAAATGAAGGAGAGATTTCATTGATCCTTTCTATTCAATTCTCTGCTCTCTACATGGCTTCAGTAAAGCAGTGCTACAGTGTGTCCAAAAGCTCTCTTAAGAGGACCTATTACAACAATTTGCCAGAAAGGTGTCTGGTTGGAGAAAACAGAAAGGCAATAAACCTTCACCTCAACAATCAGTTCTCCATGGCTTAAACATAAAGGTCAAAAGTGACAGGCGAACATTTAATTCATTAGGTATCTATTGTAGAGAAATAAGAAAACAGAGCAAGTCCTCACCCATAACTGTCTGACACAGTGCAGACTGACAGAGCTGCTGATGTTGAGTATTTTTTGCTGCCTTTGGCATTCAACTTCTCTGTTTTTCGCCACTTTGCCCTGCGATTCTGAAACCAGACCTGATCAACAGAAAGAAACATTCCGAGGGGAACTGATCTACACACAGGGACACAGGCAAAGAAACAGCAATGATTGCCTCCACGCCTCCCCAGGTGAATCCAGAACTCTCAAAGAACCTTTGATGCTCACTAAGCATCTGCAAGATTAACTTCTCCTCCCTGCCTCCCCCTGACATTTTTCTGGCACAGATCCCATAGTCACTGTCACCCATAAAACATTACCATGATACGCTGTGGTGTCACCCCAACCACAGCTGCAATCTCCATCCTCTTCTCATTGTCAGGGTAGTGGTCTTCCTGGAACATCTTCTCCAACTCTTCTAGCTGCTCTAGAAATGATGCATTGTTCAAAAAGAGAGAGACAGAAAGTATGTGATAAGGAAACAAACAACGATGACAAAAAAAAAGTTAAAAAACAACTTTTTTTTTTACTGCAGTTAGAAATACATAAACAACATAAGTGGTATTTTCTTGAAAGTAAACCACAGAAGTAAGCATATGTCTCTTTCCACAGTAAAACAAATGGTATTGCTAGCAATATTTCAAACACAAACACTTGGCAACTTTTAACTGAAGAAATTCTCACACCTCTAATGCTCCAGAATGCATTGCAAATACTATTTAGAGCAGTTCAGCACCTCCATGCTGTGCCTTCAGTATGATCTAAGAAACATTAGTGCCATTATCACTACAAGTATCACTGTCTGCCAGTGGGTTCCCCATTATCTACCTGCACTATAGAAGGTGCGTGTCTTCTTCTTGACCGGTGGTAGAATTTCTGGATGCTCACGTAAATCTTTTTTCTGCTTGTTCTCACCATGGCTACTCCCAGATTCCAGGAATGAAGATCCCTTGTAGGACTGCTGAGCTACAATACTGGCTGAAGTGCAGAGCACTGACCTGCAAGTAGTTGGGCCATATACATCCTCTAACAGCGCTAGCCTGCAGAGATCTCCAGATATTGCACTAGATGCTTTCTCAGCATACATTCCACTTATGCCATTATTTTTTTTCTTCTTTGCCTCCTTTTCAGTCACATCAGAGTAATAACCTTCATGATGTTTGAGTGATCCTGAATTATCTGCAGGTGTCTGCACAAACTTAACCACAGGAAGAGGAGGCACAAAATTTACATTGCTGAGGAAATCTGACAACTGCCCACACGCTGAGGCAAGGCTGAGTGGAAGGGCTGTTGAGTCTTGAGAAGTTGACCCAGTGGCCTGCAGCATGCAGTAACTGCCATCTTCCTTCTTCACAAGGCTGGTCTTATCTTCTGTTCCCAGGGTATCCCCACCTTCTTTTATAGATGCAAGTTGGAATGTAAATAGTGCATTGCTCCCCATACCGTGTCCACTGAGAGGATCAGGATCTACCACAAAGTGCTCAGTGTTCAGTGATAAGCCCTCCTTCCTATCCTTGCACTCTACAAGGAAGAAGAAAAAAAAAACAACTATCCCCCAGATTGACTCATATGTACACTTTCTAACCCAGGTGTGCCTAGATAAGTTTCAGTTATGGGAGAGAGAAAACACTACATTGAAAATTAACAGTGGAAAAAGAAGACAAATACGCTTTGAGAGTTCAAAATGAAGACTGTGACAAGGATAGAAAAAGAAAAAAGAATACAATATGGTCAACATAGAGATATTTAAACATGTGAGCCTAGAAAAGTCTCATCTTGAGAGTGAAAATGTCTGCAAAAACAGTCAACTGCAAAATATAGAATAATACTAGACAAAAAAAAATCAAGAGAAAGCTGAATATAACTAACAGTAGTACTTACTAGGAAAAGAGCACTGTGAATAACAGCAGTCTTTAGAATAAGGAACAAAATACAAATCAATGACATATCAAGATACCAAATGACTCCTTATTAAAACAAGCAAAAGACAAATGCAAGTCAGATTCTGGTCTATTCTGTCAGCAGTGATTACCTGACAAATGGCACCACTTTTTGATTATAGAGGTTTCTATTTCTATCATACCGAAGCTGATCAAAGTAAAAAATTGTACGAACATCTATTAACTGACTTACATTAGCTTTCTTCAGCTTCAGACACAACAGTAATGAATAACAGACCTAAGGATGGGCAATGAAAAAGGTATCTGAAGACAAAAATAGACAAAGAAGTCTGATGAAGTTTAATAAAAAGCACTGACTGCATTATGCTAACAGAGATCAGATAGCAGAAGATAGTTAAGAAACAACACAGCAAGAGAAATAAAATAGTCAAGTATTACTTTAACAGAATTTTAAAAATGTGTTATTTTCCAGCTGGGACATACATTTTCAAACCAAAAAATCCTACTGATTGTCTTAGAACGTGTGTAGAATTCAGTGTGACTTATGGGTGGGTGTTTTCGTTTTGCTTGTTTTTAAGGGGTGGCTATTACTTAAGAGTAGAAAGTAGAATAAAAAATTAGAAGCATATTTCTGCTTCTTTTTGGAAAGAGGAAAATTTGAGCAGGTTGCTGACAGCATTTCAATTTTAAATGTCTATAGAGACTATGTGGCAACTTAATTGTGGTGTGAAGCATAAAAAAAATAATTTCATTTCATTCTATCTTACTTTTTACTTACACTAGCACAATGTCAAAATAAAGAACTTGCTTTCTGGCTTGAAGCTTCTTTTTTAAACAACTGTTAATTGAGTAGGAAACTCACAACACCAGTCAATTGAGTCAACATTCATGGAAGTACAAATGGACATCAGACTGCTTCCAAAACCTTCCAATTTGTCTTTTTACAGGATTAAGAGAACTGAATCAGTAGTACAGGAAAAAGACAGTAGCAGAAGACTATGTACCCATAATAACACAATCTTGTTAAGCAGCAAGTTTCAATTGCTTTTAAACAAGATTAAATATCCTGTTGGGAGGGGCCAAGAGCTAAGGGAGGCAAAAGCTAGTTATATTCTATATAATTCCTTTTTCCACTGTCTTCACTGCTTTATCTTAACTTGCTTCAGTCCTGTTCTTGCTTATTATAAGAAAAAACTAGTATTTTCACATCATTCATTCTGTCATACTGTGCCTCAAATTAGAAATAATATTTTCAGCTTCATGATTTAAGGATGCTTTCTACTAGTTTTTACTTTTATGCAAGCACTAGTATGCATCTACATCACAAAACATGTTTTGAAGTAAATGGGCCCATTCCTTGTATCTGCAGTAGAGACAGATCAAAAGCAGGGATTTCTGCACCACCTGCAGGAATAATCCTTTCATCAAAAAAAAAACCAAAAAACAAACAAACAAAAAAAAAAAAAACAAAAACACCTGCTACCTCTATTTATTAAATGCAAAGCAAAGACCTGACAACTTGTAACTTGGTATCAACAAGAAGAGACCTGAAATGAAAGTAAAACTTGAAAAAAAGATAGACCTTCACAGTAACAACAAAGAGTTGCCAACCTGCTCCTTCTTCATCATTGCTACTACAAGAGACATGATTGAACATCACATTTTTGGATAAATAATCTTAAATAAAAGAGATCTTAAGTGAGCAGGTAGATCACGCTAATGGAGTCTGGAATTTCTGAAGCTGGGTGAACAAGAAGCAAATTTGTCCTTTCCTTCTTCTAACAATCAGCTCCTCAGAATTTCGTAGAACAAGGTAAGCATTTGCACAATGACAGCAAGATTTTTAAGGCTGTTTTGAGCATTTGGTGCAAAGCAACCCAGACACGCAAGAACAAGCGTGAAATTTGAGCCATCCATACAACTCCGACAAAGAGGAAGAGAACTGGGGACATAAGCACCACCAGCCTGGAAACCCTGAGGCAGCAGGATCCCATTAGGGAGCTATGAAGAGAAGACCAACAGCCCCAGCCTCGTTACCAGCTTGCCCTGTGCTTTTATAAGCCCTGTGACTGCAAGGCCACACAGACACTGATCTGACAGGAGCCCATAGCCCCCAGACAGCACACTGGATAAGACAGCAGCTCTCCCTGGGGCAAGGGCTCTTACCACCCATCTTGCAAGTACTGGTTCAGGTTTGGCAGGATCGCCACCCAGACAACAACCTGGAGAAGACGACAGGGATATTTTCTCCTGGGGCTGCTCGTTGATCTCATTGCCTGGTGCCACCTCTCCGGCGTTTAACGTGAGCTGGCACCATATTCCTGAAGCCCAACCCTTACCCAGCCCTTTCGGCATTCGTTCCTCCTCCATTCCGACTCAGCGGCCGCCGTGCATTCAGCCCACCACAGCCGGGGGCAGCCTTTTTAATGCCTCACCCAGCAGCGAGCCCTGTGCGGGCAGCGGGACCAGCCCGCTCATCAAAGCCACCTGTGGCGCCAGCGACCCTTTGAGGGGATAAGCGCGGCCCAGGAGCGGTGGGGGTTATCTGAACGACCTATCTCAGCCACTCGGCTAAGCTGGAGGCGGCGGAGGTGAGCTACTCCTGAGCAGGAGCGAGGACTCCCAATGGAATCGCATGTGGAACTGCATGTAACAGGACAGCAATGCCAGAAGTCCTGCAGCAGATAAAAGCAAGCTGGCGGTGAGGCAGGGCTTTTAATGGTTGCGAGATCACGCTTGGAGAGTGGTGGCCAATGGCTCAGTGCCTGGATGGAGTGAAGGCTGATGTCTCTCACAGAGAGGGGCTGGTGCTATTTAGTATCTTCATCATCAACAACAGTGGGATCAAGTCCATGCTCAGCAAATATGTGGATAACACCAAGCTGTGTGATGTGGTTTACACACCCGAGGAATAGGATACCATTCAGAAACTCACACAGTGGACCTAGGTGAACGTTATGAGGTTCAACAAAGCCAAGTGCAAGGTCTTGCACCTGGATCATGGCAACCCCCACTATCAGTGCAAGCTGGGGGACAAAAGGATAGAGCACAGCCCTGCTGAAAAGGACCTGGGGGTACTAGCAGATAGCATGCTGGTCAAGAGGCAGTAATGTACTCTTGTAGCCCAGTTAAAGCCAACCATATACTGCGCTGTACGAAAAGAAGCGTGGCTAGCAGGTCGAGGGAGCGATCCTCTGCCTCTACTCTGTGCCAGTGAGATGCTTTGACCCAAGAGTAATTCCATTGTGTTAAATGAATATAAACTGAAGCATGTGTGGCAGTGTTGTGTAAATCAAGTACAATTAGTATGACAATACAGCTGATTCAGCCAGCAAATGTAAGGCATGCTGGCTGGAATGTTATTGAAGCTAAAATGATGCTTAATCTCTTAGAGGCATTCAGCTGACCAGGCATAAATCTGATCTTGGAGTGGATAGAACGTCTTAATTGTTAAACCAAAGCACAAAATTAGAAAATAAAGACTGCTTTAGAGGTTCTTGTCTCTAATCAACATTGTGTTTATTTATTGAGTGATGTTTGGCTGACTCTAATATCTGGCTCAAATATCAGCTTTTTCTAGTATTCTGAAGAAGAGAAAGAACTATGGAGAATTCTTTCTTTTGTATTTCTTTAGAAGGAACCAATACAAGGTCTCCAGGGCTGTGAAGCTGTAGATTTTAGAGCAACATATATATTTATGTATTTCAAACTTTTTTAAAATGAAAAAAATGACAGTACTTAAAACATCTTATTTTTAGACATAAACCAAGATTTCCCCATTTTCTCAACAAAACTTTTCAAATGCAGCTCATGCCTTTATTTCATTGCTGTTGTTATCACAAAAGGAAACAAGCACAATTGCCCTCTTCTGTAGATTGTCTTTAAAGTCTTTTTTTCTCATAGTAGCATGGAAATGCTGGTTTATTTATTTATATTTTATGTTCAGATACTCTTTATGTCTTCAAAGGTTCCTGTGAAGGATTCATGCTTCTATTTACAGCCCACCTTTCAAGTTAAGTTAGCGCTAAGTTTGATTTCTGTCTTTACTCAAGCCAGTCCTTAAGGGCCATCACCATTCTAGCTGTTCCTGTAGCAGTAGTGGGAATGTCTGCAAAGGGGAATCATTACAACTGATCCTAACCTAATTTGTCAGAACCCTAATTTAGTTTTTTGTCTTAAATCCCTCTCTCGAGGTACATTTGTTCCTTTACTGACTATAGAGACTTATGTGCAAAACTTAAGAGTTTACTAGTGAGGTGATGCTAATGTCTTTGTTTTTCTTTCTTTTTCTTTGTTTTACTTTTGAGTGTTCTTCCATTACATTTGGTTTAATTTTTTTTTTACCTACTGTAAACTTTACTACTTTTTGTTTGCTTTTGTCAGATGTATCTTATTGCAAATAAATGGGTTTTAGGTTCCCAGTCTTGCAGTGAGAGAACACTGGCTCTATGCAGTTGGAATTAAGAATTGAATCTTACAGTCTCAATTTCTTTCTTCTTTCTGTGTGGTTACTATCCAGCTCTTAAACGCTCTGATGATCTTTTTTTTTTTTTTTTTTTTCTATGCACTGGAGTACTATATAACAAAAAATGAATATAGATCATTGTGTGTAGATCATAGTCACTGGAGAAATTTAGCTTATATGACATGTATAATGCATGTTTGACATTGACAGGAATACTTAATTAGATAGATTATGAAAGAATTTGTCTGAATCTTGCCAGCTGATAGAGCAAGTTAGCAGAGCCAGGAACAGCAAGATTGGAGCTGCTTTGTAAGTGAAGACCACCCCGGAGCTAGGGATAACCCAGTATAGGCAGAGGTGGTATCCTCACTGACCAGAATTCACAGCTAAAGCATCAGAGCAGGGTGATGACAGCAGGGCCCATTGACAGGGTGAGGTGATGGGGCCATGGTCTGTCCAGAGGCTGCAATCACAAGCAGAAGGAATTGCAGCCAGAGGCACATATTCCTGTCTCTGGAGGCACAGGCCTACTCCATAACATGATTCTATGTCCCAGTGCTTAATGTCAAAGATACCTCCTGGGACAATAAGGAAAAGATTAATTGGTGTAGGAAATCAGTCAGGGTAATAAAAGCCTGTCGGTGCACTTGGAGCCATGACAAGGAGGAAATAAAGGTTACCTCTTAAGATTCTTCATTTTTAGAAATACAAAATTTTTTTCTTTCTCATACTTCACCAATCACCGTATTGGTTCATTATGTAAAATACTAGCAGCATTTATAGATTCTTGTTCAAATAACAGCTTTTACTGGGATGTGTGCTGTGATTCTGTGGAGGGGAGGTGTTTAAAACTACATATTTTATGATTCTTCAGATGGGCTCTACATATAGCTATGAAGTCCTTGTTTATGCACATAGCTACTCCTTTGTGTAGCCATTGTGATGTCAAATAGATGCCTGAAGCTAGTTACACAGAAGACCAGGTATAGACAGCGCTGGTGTTTGAGTCCCATATTCTGCTGACATACAAAGGTCATCTCTCATTCAGTGTTCTTGTTCAGTGGACCTTCTTTGGAGGTCTTATTAGCAGAGTACAGACAATGAGCACATAAGCACTAACCTATTCCTATGTAATGCCAATTTTCTGGGAAGGCAGATTGACCTTATTAGATAATGTAAGGGAGAGATCCTGACTCATAAATAAAATTAAAAGGATTCAGGAGATAGTCTGTCAACTTGATTCTGATCAGCTGAAGGTGCTAAAAGTTGTTGAGAAGAATTGCAGTAGCTTAATTAACAGCTCCTTGGCTTTTACAAAGTTAGTCTCAAAAAGCATGAAGCAAGTCAGTGAAGACTTTTTATGGATTTTGGAGGCAGGATGGTGCTGCAGCTAAACAATTAGTTAATTAGAGACAGTGAGAAGCTGAGACCTATCTGAAATGTAAGGAATCAAAGTAAAACAGGATAAAATCACTTAAAAGCATAAGCAGATTATTAAATATTCCTGAACAAAATCCTAAGTGAAAGGGAGAAGTTAACCTTTGATACAAGTAGTTAAACAGTATAAATGTTCTATCCCTCACAACAATAATATCTCCAACTTTTCCTATCTCAATTAAAATTCTGATAAGAACACACACAGTTCAACTTAAAAATCACCTTGGTAGATTAACAAATAATATGCCTGCTTGCTCTCGAGAGCAGCAGTTGAAAGAGTAAAGAATTCTTGGTTTATAAACTGTCAACAAGATGACTTATAATTGTAAATGGCAATATCTATAGCATTCCTCTTCAAGATACAGGTAACAAAGATGAAACTGACACAAATATGATACACCTGGGACTGCTTGCATAAGATGACCTTACACAGACACAATTGAAACATCAGTGACATGATCACTTATGTATTTCATAAGGCTTGGATGAGCACATATTTTGGATCTTTGAATGTTTGTGGATCTTTCTGAAGATTATAATTTTTCTTAGGGCTTTACTTTTGCTGTGAGCTAGGTACCAGCTTCAGTTATTCTAGGCAAGAACAGTATATGCATACTGTAGTCTGGACCATAAATTAAAAAGACAACCCTAGAATCTTTTAGGTTGGAAAAAACCTTAAGATCATAAAGTCCAACCATCAGTTGAACATTACAAATCCACCACTAAACCGTGTCCCTAAGTGCCTCATCCACACATCTCTTAAACACCTTCAGGAATGGTGACTCCACCACTTCCGTCGGACATCTTGTTCTAATGCCTCACCACTCTTTCTGTGAAGAAACTTCCTGATATCCAGTCTAACTTTCCTCTGGCACAACTTGAGGCCACTTCCGTGTGTCCCATCACTTGTCACTTGAGAAAAGACTGGCACCCACCTTGCTGCATCCTCCTTTCAGGTAGTTGTAGAGATCTAAGAGGTCTCTCCCCAGTCTCCTTTTCTCCAGACTAAACAGCCCTGTTCCCTAATCTTGTATGTCTTGTTTTCTAGTCCCTTTACCAGCTTTCTTGCTCTTCTTTGCAAGCATTCTAGGAACTCAGTATCATTCTTGTTGTGAGGGGCCCAAAAATCCCACGTTACTAGTACAGTAGACCCAAATTCCATCTTCTCTAGGTCATCCTTTTAGCTTACCTTGATATGCTGATGACTAATACCACTACTGAATCTGCACCAGCAACTATTTCAGGGCATTCACAGACATATCATAAGGCTCTTAAGATCATTACCATGGCTAGTAAAGCAAGTTTTCTTAACTGCCTTTGCTAAGTATAGCTATTTGTACTTAATTTAGAAAGGAGTGTTTATGGAAAAAATAAACAAAAACACTGAATATGTTTCTAAAATATTCAGAAAACAGTCAGCTACTTTCATTTAATATGAAAATCTAAAATAAGGAAAGCAGAAATATTTATTTTAATGGGAGAAGTGCATAAATTTACTAGGACTAAAACGTTTTTTTTTTTTAAATCCAGCTACAATTATTGACATAAATAGGCTGAAATAAGCTATACTACAATGTAAATGAGAATTAAAGGTAGAACGTTTCAGAAAAGCAAAGCTGGAAATATGAAGATAATTAATTCTTTAAATATATTAAATGCAAAAAAGCTAGAGTTTTCTTTGATGTATTGATTCTTATACTTGATCTTGTACTGACGTAACTAAATGCACAAACAATATTTTACAGTTGAAGGCATGTCCTTAAATAGACAGGTTCTGCACAAAAGCAGGACTACATGTAAACTGGACTTACAACTGGAGAGCTCTACAAAAACAAGAGTCTCTGGCACATATTTTGATTTTATCTACAGCAGCTAAGTTTCTCAGTTTTTAAAATGTGCAAAATGGCGCATGCAGTACCATATCAGCTATAAGATTAGGAGCAGCAGGAAAATGCCCCTTCATTCCAAACGCCTAGACATGGTTATTTTGTACAGGCCATGTACCAACATGTCAGATCTTTGTAAAAAGTAACTGTTCTACCTTCAGTGGGAGGTAGAGTGGAAAACAGGGTCATTTCAGATGGCTTAGTGGGACCCTGGTTCAGGAGAGAGGTGACTTTGTGAAACAGGTTCTTCAGCTTTATACTTCTTAAGGTGCGGGAAATCATCACAGTGACTTCCAAAAACTTTCTGAAACTCAAGTGGGTATTCTAATGCTATCAAGAATTCTTAATAATATGCTAAGTTCAACTTAGGTACAATGAAGCGCTGTGCCTCTTAAAAAAAAACAAAAACAAAACAACAAACAGTAGATGTGTGATCAAATAGATCCATTGTTCTAAGTAGAAATTATACTATGGAAATCAATACTCTCAAGACTCTCAAGAGGATATTCAAATGGAAAATTCTCCTCATCTAATGTTGTGCTTTGTGCTTAGCATCTTCTTTCTCAGGAACTCAAAGCTCTTAGTATGCTAATAATAATGAATTTAGCCTCACAACATCCAGTGAGGTAGGTAAGTTTACCCCCATTTCACAGATAGGAAAACTAAGGCAGAATTCTGAAGTAACTTGCCAGTGGGAAAACCAAAATACATTTCCAGGAGTCCAGATCCCAGTGCTCTGTATGATTAAAGTATCTCCCTACTAACACAAAGCAAACAATACATGCAACATTTTTCCCTTCTGCTGCTGTAATCCTGGTGACAGAAAGGAAGTGAATAATTTTCCCCCTTGAATTCCCACTTCCTTTGGTGAAAGACACCCAGTTCTATCAAAGTGCTGTATTACACTCTTTGCAGAGGTACTTATTCTGAGGAACAATAGAAAAAGGTGGTTTCTCCGTGGCAGGGAGACTGCACAGGTCCAAACAAGGTAAAATTATTTCTTGCAGAAGACTTGCTGCTTGGCATTCTTCACACGTTGTTCTTCTTTCAGGTTCTTCTGCCGCGCATGTTTGCTGGAGATGAGTTCCACATGTTCAGAGGGGAACCACCCCCTCTCCCTGTCTGAAAGTTTCACTCCTTCCATCCATCCTGCAGGAGTGGGGACAAACACAACATGAGGCAAAATAGGTGAGAATTTTTTGATTACTCTTCCCTTCAAACCTCACTCCAACAAAGCCCTAAAGCCCCTTTCAGCTGCCACATAAAGTTCCTTAAGGAAGATAAAAAGTCTCTCCATTCTCTCAATCCAACAACCACAAGTGAGAAACTCCTTCTGAAGCTGGATTGTGCTGTCAAAAGCTTTACACTACTTAAGTAATTTGCTACCCATAATTTTAGATATTGTTCATTCTGCTCACCATCATTGCTGTATTGCATAACCATGATGATATCTGCTTTCTCCAAAGCTAGCTCATCATTTTCCCGAGCTTTGTATGTCCTTATGCATTGAACCTGCGGTGCATCTAATAGGAGAGGAAAGGTGATAATGGTATACAAGAAAGTAACAGTAAACGTCTGTGCATCAGACCCAGAGGAGGAAGGGGGTAAGAAACTGCCCAATCACTGAAGAGCAGAGGATTGGAAAACGGATTACAGGTCTTTTACCAAATGAGGAGTAAAAATAAGTAGAATGACTGACAGAATCTGGCACTAAGGAAAAAAAACATGAATATATTTTAATTACACAGAGGCAAATATTCTGCCATGGAGTCATTCTGGGATACTCCACCTTGCAGTGATTCCAAGTTGCCCACCCTCCTTGCTAATAATAGCAGAGCAGTCTCACCAGGGCATTCCAGGAGGTCCAGTTCCCCTTGCGGAGGAACCAAAGCAGAGATCCACCTCAGCTTCTCACTGCTGAAAAACATTGCCAGATACGTGTCAGATTTCAGTGTGAGGGATAGCAGTATGATGACAAGAGTGTGTATGTGCATGTGTGCACACGTGTCCATCCTCACAGGACGGGTCAGGAAGTGGGTCCTTACAGAAATAGGGGAAGAAGTGGAAAAAAAAGGGTGGGACAAGGCAAAAACTCCCATTTTTGCAGGCTGATGGTATGAAATGACACTATAAGCAGCTGTGATGAGAGAGGAGCAAGATGATTCATTAGGGGCTTGTTATGGCAAAAGGATGATTTTTGAGTCTTACATTTAGCAGCTGTGCTTAATATTTCAGCATATTGGTAGTTAAGGGACAACTGCCAGGCTTCTAGGAGGTGTCTGGTTATGGGATTGAGATATATTAAGATAACCTTGAGCTAACTTACTGTGTCTCTGTACGAAATAGAAACTCTACTCTCTTTCCCTGGTAATTCTGAAGTAGAAAGAGACGGAAAACATTTTTGTTTGTTCCATGCAGTTTCATCTCACACTTTTCCCCACGCACATCTGAGAAAGCAGCATGATCAAACACAACAAAACGTCCACCCCTGCAGGTGAAGAGGAGGAACAAAGTTGTGAGTGTTAAGGTGATGAAGGTTAAGAAGTAAGTCCACGTAATTCCCTGATGTTAGGAAAGCAAGAAGCTTTTAATGATTCTTGATCTGCTTCAGACACCATAAGCTTTGTTTTTGCTGGAAATCTGAGAAGACCAGACAAGAGAGAGAAGATTTAACAAAAAGGGTAGAAATAATACCTTTGCAAGCTCTGTCCAGTCAAGATTTTATTTGATAGCTTGCAGCATAATAAAAACACCCACCCACCTTTCCCTCAACCAGCCAACTACTTTTTCTGTTCCACTAATTTGTACTTTCATGAGCCTTCATACTGTCATTTAGGAGGAAATTATTCTTTGAGTATAAATACAGTAAACTGCTATTAAAGCATTTCATATTGTAGAGGTAGACAGAATGGAAATATTGCACTGTGGACAATAAAGTGCCTAGTATTATTAGTATTATTGTATACTTAAATTAAACATTAGGAATGTCAGATTCCACATATTTACGTGATACTCACGTAATGCAAGGTTAGGAAAATGACTTGACAAATGTTGCCACTTGCTGGCAGGCAGAGGGAACGGACTCTCAATAAAGAACAGACGCAGAAAGAAACAGGCATTTAAGAAAGGACAGCAAGAACTGTGGCTGAAGCACTCACTCCTTTGGCCGAGACAGAAGCAGACAATCATTGAAAAGATGTAGGTAGATAGGACGGGTGGTGACTTTCCATTTTGGACTTGGAGTATTGAAGTCCAGCGCTGTCAATTCACCGCACTTCACAAGTCGCCTTGACTGTGAAATGAGTGGGAATATCTACAAGACAGAAGTAAATATTTATGTGAAGTGTATGCAAGGAAAAAAATATCCATGAGTTTTGGATTTTGGTCTTTCTCCAGAGGAGGCATGCTTTCATCTCTTTAGCTGGACCGGGACAATAGACACCTTCAGCTGAAGTCTGACACAAGTGTTCAGGTAGGGGAAGCACTGATGAAGAACTGAGTTGTGTAAGAACTATTGAACCAGAATATCAATGTATACTGGAGAGGAGAACAAAAGAAAGCACAAGTTACTTTGTAAGGAAAGAGATGAGAGATATTAGGCTAGAGCAAGGCCCAGGGCATGGACAAGCTCACCTTGCACTCAAATTCAATCTTCTGGCTGAGGTAGATCAGCTCTTCAGTGCTTTTCATGCGCTGAACATTTTCATTGCAGTCCTTGATGAGCTGCAGAGGAAAATGTGTGATAGTGAGGAGCAGAACTGTCTACTGAAATCAGTACTGTTCCCAGGAACCCATGAAGAATCAGTAAATTACAATTCTTAGGCATCCTCCTGAGGAAACAAAAAAAATTCCAGGCAAGCATACTAAGCTTCTCCATACCTACAATGACTGTTCCTTCTTAAGAAATTCAGATGAAAACTTCATCTGTCTCTGTGATCTCAGTGATCCTTCTGGGTTCCTTCCAACTTAGGATATTCTATATGTATTGTTTTAACTTCAGGATACTGGGAGGGATAGTAGAGACTTCTCTCTAGTTTAATTGCTGGTCATTTGGATGGAGCTTTTATTTGATGCTCCACTGTAAACACAAGAGGACAATTAGATAAACATCAGGTCCAGATTTTTCACAACCCAGAGCTTGTTGCAGTAACCATGAGGACTAGACACAGCAAAAGTATTTCAGTCTTAAAGTTGCCTTCGTAGCTGTCTGGGATGGTACAGGGCAGCTGTATGACAGTGTAGTAGAGATGGCTTATAAACAGCCAATTCCAAGAATTCCGTGTATGATATCTTACCCACCTGTCTCAGACTGCAGTGTTTAGGGATCTGTGCAGAAGGCAAGTGTAGTCCTACAAATTTTAAGGAGTTACACATCGTGTTGAACTCGTGTTTAGGTTTGTGGTAAAGAGCTGGGGAGTGATTACAAGAAAGGGAGTGACACTCCAAGAAGGTCAAATGAAGACTAGATAAAAGAAGGGCACAAGGGCTACCAAGGAACAAGTCTATCTTATTACGCAGTACAATTTGCAGGTAACAAATAGTCTCAGTAGACTAAGTCTCGCCTCTTTAATAGAGAGTAAGAATGAATGTAATAGAGTAAACATGCCTTTTTTTTTTTAGAGCAAGATTTTCTTGGAGAAGCGGGGGATAAATTGATAGCTAACTGGAGACAAAGATAAGGATTGCAAAGGAGAGAGAAAATTTAGGAGACTGGTGTAATGCACCTATGAAAAATGCTTTTGGGCTTCCATGTAGTATGCTTGGGAGGTTTCCAACACTTTGAGACAAAGCCATTGGCATGACAACAAACCAAAGACTGATAATAGCAAAGTATGGGATCCTGTGAAATAACAGGGTAGTCTTTGTCCAAAAAAGAGGCCTGCTTTCCCACAATAAAGTTTTTGCTACAAACTTACCGTTGCACACTCACTTGTTCACAACCTTGGGCTGATGTACCTGCAAACCCAACAGGCATAAAAGGATGCCTGAGAGAAGCTTCAGGGGGCTTTTCACTTTCTGCTATTTGCCAGTTAGAGATTTCAACCTCTGGATGAGCTCACCCCTCCCCCTCATCGCTGGAACTCCTTGAAACAGACCAGTGATCTCTTTTCTGCCCATCTCTCTGTCTCTCATTCTTTCTCTATTTCTCTATCTCTCCCTCTTTTTCCTCTTGATCTTCTTTTACTCGTTTTCTTTAGTAGCCATTGCCTAAATTTGCCTTGAAACACTTGATAAGGAACTAACACCTGTGTCAAAGTATCCTTTACCCATAACATTGATTAATTGTTGTTAGAAAGTTGCCTAATCTTGCCTTGTAGTAGTTGATTCCTTGTTAGAAACTTGCTTAATTTTGCCCTGGAGTAATTGATAGACTGTTGTTGGAAAACTCAGTGAATTGTCTTGCGTAGTTCCTGTGAATAACTGTCTGACTCCATTGCTCTGGTGACTCCTGCAGAGCAGGGAATGCCCTATTTGGGGGATTCCAAAGATTCACCTTCCTTGCAACCCACTGACTGGGACAAGACAACTGGAGACATGAATCCTGACTTCAGTATCATTGGCAAAGATTCAGTTGCATCCTAGCTAGGTCCTGTCTTAGTGCTCAGTGCAGAAGAGTCACATGAACACAGTAATTCCTTATAGGTGAGGATCAATAATATGGGCCATTGACAAGGGTGAGGGTCAATAGAAAAAGCATACAATAACACTTTGGTGCTCTGCAACTGTGCAATATAGTGTGGCTGTAGAGAACAGGTTGACAGCCTTACCTTTTCAAGTGCGCCATAGGCCTGTGTTGCTTGCACTTCCTCCTCAGACCCAGGCCGAGTTCTCTTCAGGATATTCTGCATGAGAGAAAGCATTTTTCACAATGTAGACAGGAAGAGCAGAGCTCTGAGAAAGGTTCAAAAATCAAGGAGAAGTTAAGACACTAGCCTCAAGAGTGACTGAAGTAGCTGTAAAAGATGTGGAGATAACAAGGCCAGAACTTTGAGGTGCAGGATGCAGCTGACAAGCTGCACTGAACAGGGCACCCCTGAAAATTTAAATGGAGTTAACTATCCCCTGCAAGTTACATGATATAGGAGACAACCACTAATCTGAGCACAAACAGCCTTAAGCACAGAATAATTCTTTGCCTGATAGTCCTTCTCTCCTTTTCAAAAGAGGCTCAAATAATCAAAAAGAAATTCAGTGGAAGAGCTCAACATTGATTCAGTGGGGGACTTGCATGTTCACTTAATAGGAGTGTCCCAGAGAGACAATGTTGCAGGCAAAGAGTAGAGACAGACTGCCTTCTGGAAGGCAGCCAGGCAACACATGCCTTCTAGAAGGAAGCAAAAAAGAAAAAGTTCAGTAAAATTTAAAACAAGATGTTCTGAGACTACTCCATGAATTACTCATTGGTATGTAGTGTTACAACTAAGTCCTAACAAGTATACAAAACTACACTGCCTGACAGGAGAGTGTATCCAGTTAATGGTGATGGTCTAACACACAGTAGGCATTTGTACCATGATAAATGGGTTTGTTTTTGCAAAGGCATATTCACAATAAATGCAATAGAGTTGCTTTAGAGCATCTAGACAAACTTAGCACACAGAGCATGAAGAGCTGTATGCAGCCCCTCCTCCTAGTGCTTGATACTAGTTCATATGTGACTTTCAGACTTGAAGAAGGGTCAGCTGAAGAGAAAGCACAAGAAAACAGACAATGAGCACAGTTACCTGTAGGAGGAGTTTAAGTCGAGTGATGCGCTGGAAAGGGAGGATGAGGAAGGATTTAAGTGAGAGGCGCTGGCATACTGGATCACTTTCCAGTCTCTCCAGAACTTGTTGGAATCCTGCATTTCCACTCCTGTGGGAGTGTAAATGAGAGAAGATATCAAGGCATCAGAGCACATAGTATTTCTAACAAAGAGAAAGAGTACCAGATTTCGTTGAGTGTTGGAGTATTCCAGTCACTGCAGTTGTGTTTTGGCCCTGAAGCAAGAGATGTCAACAAATTGGACCACTCTGCTTAGCAAGAATAGACATAGGTTTCTAACAGCTGTAGGACAGCTATACAACTCTTGTTAGATCTTTCCTCTTTGTGCCATAGTCCTCTGGAATAATAACCAGAAGTAGCATCTATGTTTCAGTCTCACCTACTAAAAGGGTACCTTTCACAAGATAGTGGTGGTTTGTTGTGGAGAGTTTTACTGAAGAATGGCTTTCTGAGAAGGGTCACGTAGACACGGTGCAGCTGCTGAAGCAGCAAGGCCATGCAACATAAGTAACAGGTT